>RANZ01000383.1:0-36483 GCA_009805285.1 Neurospora terricola FGSC 1889 | reverse complement strand
TGGCCGAGCGCGATGCGCGCGCGCAGCTGGAGGACGCGCGCGGGCAGGGCSTTCTCGGACGAGAAGGAGGTGGTGTCGAAGTCGATGACTTCTTGGTATTGGCCTTGGTGGAAGTGGCTCTCGATGTTGATTAGTTCGGCCTCGGCTCCGAAGGGGTCGGACATCTTGATTATCGGTTTGGGGGTGTTGGGATTATTATGTGGTGGTGGTATTGATCGATTGGCGAGGATTAAGTTGGCGTCGAGGACCGGCCTGGTGTGAGATTATGGGATGTCTAAGTGCGGATGCCGTAAAGGTGTTGATTGTTATACAGGGACCGTCTGTTGTTGATTGTTGAATGATGGACAGTTCAGTATAGCTTCAGTGGTTGATAGGGGATAGGAAGCCAGTGGACAGCCAGGCAGGTACAAGGTACCTCGACGTGGAGCTGTCTGGTGGAGGCGGAACATGCCGGCTCCAGCTTGCCCGTAGAGGGGATGTGGGGATTGGTCAGTGCGCACGTTCGTCTAGAAAGATTCTGCCGGACATAATTTTGGCGGTGAGAACCGGCCTGCAATAACTTTTGACTGCAACTCTCTTCTCTTTTCTTTTTCTTTCTCTTTTTCTTCAATTTGCGCGACCTCCACAACCCGGTTGTCGCCTCATTCAAAACATCCAATCCGAACCACCGCCAACATGGCTCAAGGCTCGGGCAGCAAAATCACCAAGCCCAACCCTGGACTGAACCGGTCCAAGGGCGGCAAGACTCCCAAAAAGTCGGGCGTCACCAAGGTCAAGAAGAACAAGACCAAAGCCGACAAGGTCCAGAAGAAGTTCACCGCCGGCATGGTCGCCAAAACCGAGAAGATGCTGGGCGCCAGGGCTGGTCATCTGGAGCTGATTGGCAAGGGCAAGAAGGAAGAGAACAAGGAGAAATTTAAGGGCGGAACCAGAAAGTTCGGCTAAATCACTGTCTACTCGATAACGCCTGATACGGGAACAACGGCAACGGACCAGAAGAAAATCTGCGCCAACGCTGATGGATGTTGCGCGGCAATGTTGGGTATCTCGCGGGGATGGTGGATGAAGAGGGGATGCCGCGGTGGGCGTGGAGGCACGCGGGAACAGCGAATGAGGTGGGAGGAAGCAGCGACTGGAAGGGAATTTGGTCACGACGAACGACAAACTTCACATCTTTCAGTGGAATCTACGGGCAACCAAATCTCGCGGACAACACTCGGAGTTCATATGTTTTTTTTTTTTTTTTTTTTTTTTTGGCAACACTAGCAAAGCAAGCACTTCTGTGGAGGACTATTCACTCGGCATACGATACCCCTTCTCTGGAATACAACACCATTTCTCGCTGTCGAAAGACTGCCTGAGGTCCACGTTGCACAACCTAGATGTGTTCTGGGATTATCGGCAGTGTGACATAGTTGTCAAGGCCCTCTCCGAAATGAATACGGTTCTGACCAGCAAACTTGGAGGCGGGTCTGGAGCAGAATTAGCACGCGGCGCCCAAAACCACGGAATGTCACCGTCGAAAAGGAAAACTCACCTGTCTGTCTCAGAGTTGTGCTGGAAGATCCCAGCTCCTTGCGTGTCACCACTGGCAACCTCAAGCACAATCCTACCGCCTACATCCACCACTACGTTTGTTGGCCAGAGCTCAACATCAACGGCGTACACCTCTCCGGCCTTGACGGGAAGGACATCCGTCGAGAAGTACTCTCTATGAGGAAGCCATGGCTTGTGCTTAGGGTTTTCATCGTGGACCTTTCGGTTGCCCACTCGGAGCCAGCCTTTGCAGACAGGGACGGGGTCGCCCGCCGTTCCGGTGTAGAACACTTCGTTCCCCGATGGGTCGATATGGCGGATGGTCAAGAAGAGGTCAATGTCTGCCTCGTTTTGCGGGTTCTCAGGTGTCACCGAGACATTCAAGTGTGCCACGATATGGCCGGTTATCTCGGTCTCTTTCTCGAAGGGTGCCGTGATAAACTGTACCAGCTCAGGCTTGTCCAGGCTTCCGAGAGCTTTGTATCCGATTTGCTTTGGCGTGGCTGGGTCTGGTTTGTTCCGGGAGAGAGTGTGATCAGATCCAAGATAGAAGTCTGTATACTTTGTTGAATTAA
This sequence comes from Neurospora terricola FGSC 1889, assembly GCA_009805285.1. NCBI lineage: Eukaryota > Fungi > Ascomycota > Sordariomycetes > Sordariales > Sordariaceae > Neurospora > Neurospora terricola. Next base: position 34,372 of record RANZ01000383.1, on the reverse strand, counting down.
GCGGCCATTGGCCCTCTGACCTTTTCCCGTACGCTTTCTCCTTCTCTGCATCATTGAGCCCAATATTACCTTTGCGCAGCGTGATCTCGATTGGAGAGACTTTGTCAGGGACACTCCACCCGACCCTGTCTTCACTCTTGAGAAAGGCGTCAAGGAAACTCTTTTGAAACTCAACCTGCTCCTTGTAGTAGAACGGAAGATCGTGCCGACCAGTGATGAAACGTAGATATTTGAACCTTGATCCGGCATACATATAACCTAGCACGTTACCGCGCAGATGGAGCGTGATGCCACCCCAGTTCGCCACGCTAAGCACCGGAACCTCGATGTCCTCAAGCCGATACTCCTTGCTGGCGTAATAGTCTTCATCGCGGAACCGGTGCGCCTCGTTGTCTTTGGTCTGGTCATTCCTGTTTGATACCAACTGCTCCTCAGACAGGTCACCTTCGATCGTGTCTTCCTGCCCCCTGGCGCCGGGTCCATCTGGTGGGAACTCCAGTTTGGAGCGGCCGGGTAGGCCATACTGATTAACTAGTACCTGGCGATTCCACCAGACATCGATGAAGTTGTTGGAAAGGATTCCACCATGTCGACACCGATCACGGTAGTAGTCCGACATGCCTTCCCAGGGGATGATGGCCGCTAAGCCTTTCGGTCGACGAGCGGCTACCCGCCATTGCGAGCCTGTTTCAAGTGTCAATAACCCTTCTTCATCTTGCAGCCCAGACACGACTCACCAGCATAATAACTAACCCCCAACAACCCCACCTTCCCACTCGACCACTCCTGCTCCGCACACCACTCAATCACCTGACAAAAAGCATCACTCGTATCCTTACCCATCGTATCCAACAATCCCGGGCTCTGTCCCGTCCCGCGCTCGTCCGCCCGCACCACCGCGTACCCCTGGCTGCACCAGTACACCGGATCGGGCGTCTCCCAGGCGGAGAATTCGGACCGCTGCTCGGCGTTGACCTCGGCGAAGGAGCCCGGGTGGAATGAAGAGTAGGGGATGTCCTTCCCGTAGGGGCCGTAGGTTACTATGACTGGGTATTTCTTCTGGACCGAGGACAAGGACGAGGACGAGGCTGAGGCCTGGGGTTCTTTTGGGAGGTAGACGTTGGCGCGGATGGGGAACGGAGAGGATTTGAGAGGGATGGAGACGTTTTTCGTGAAGAGGATTCGTGGGTCGGGGATGGTGGCTTGAATATCGAGGAGGTGAGGGGGGCCGTAGATGGTTCGGGGTTGACGAGAGTCGCCCATGGTTCGTTTCGGTTTGTGTTGGTTCGGATCTTGTTACGTTGGTCTGGTATGATCCTGTTTGGTCTGGTTGAGTTGGCCGAAGTGGGTAGCGGTCGAATCTCCAGACGGATGATGGACGGAAGTGGCTATCTTCACTCGCTTGTTCTGGTGCTCTGTTCTTCTTTCCACGTCGGGAGTTGAAGCAGTGTCAAGTCCACGATTCCCATCACGGCCATCGAGTCTCATTCAAAGGCGGGGTACTAGACATGGACTATGCATAGAGCTGCGTTACACGAAGTACTGTGCAGAACTTGATTAAGATGTCACTCCAATTGCATGGCGGGGTTCGAAAATGCATAAGTCGCTGTTTTCTCTTTCGTTGTCTTTCAGTTCATCATCAACATATCTGGTTCTGTTGATTCGAGAAGAACTGAATTCCCTTGACACAATCACCAAAAGCATCATCGAATGTAAATTTACCATCCCAACTGAGCAGCAACCACCATGTGGACGGCGAAATCGTCTCCAAAGACACCATGGTCATGGAGAGGGTGCCAGTACTTGACCATCTTGCCTCCATGTCCTCGAAGAAGCTTGAAGACACTCCTCTCGACTTTCCCAACAACTAAAGCGAACTTCGCAGACTTCCACTATTATACTCTTTCGAGAAAGAATGCCAATGCCATTCGCAACCGCTGGCCTCGAACAAGTTGGTCCAGGGCCGTTTCGTGTTGAAACCAAGGCGGAGTGTCTGAGGTGCCCAAAAAAAGGCGAGATCACGGTCGGTGCTGCCCTTCCATCCACCTCCCACCTCGCAAACAACGCCCTTTAACAACCCCAAAACCAAAAGCAAAAACCCCAAATCATCATTTCCGATATCCTCATCACTTCCCCGATCAAATAAAAAATGCAAAAAGCTCAGTCGCCCAGGTAGATTTGTAGAACGAACGACAATACCCCAGCTGCAGACCTACGAAAACCACCGCGCTAAGTTATTCATCAACGGTAACCACTGCGCCATGAGACCACAGGGCTCCCCGTTGTGGTAGAGAGGCTAGATAACGGACCTTATATGGTGCCTGCTGCCTGGGCCAGTCTGGGAAGGTGCGCGGGAAGGGTATCATTTCGTCCGATGTCTGGGGGAGGGCGTGCCGGCCGGGTGGGCAGCGCGGCAGGAGCGGCGGCAGGCATGGCATCGTATGCAGTACAGCAGCGCTGCGCTGCTTGACGTGACTTGGAAAGTCCCATGACACTCGATCATGTCCTTTCTGAGAAAGACCTCGCGCTATCGCAACTGGAAACCCTCACTGCGATCATTGAGGTTTGAGCTCCTTCTTTCCTTCCTCTGCTCATACGTTTCTATCACTGGTACATGACCGGATTCTAACATTTACCTCTAGCCATTGGCGTTCAATTTCCAGGAACTAGTAGTCCTTTGAACCAACTGCTCATGTCCATCTTCAACGAGCTTGCGAACCAATCCTAATATTCAATCTCATGGTAGCTTCAGACTTAACGATCCGACCTTTCCCATCGACTCTGACAATGACTTCGTGGTGAATCAATAATTGGTTAATCCTTCCTTGCCCACCGATCACTATGCAAGCATCTCCGGCCTTGTCGTCGCGAACAGTTGCTGAGTGGCAGTTGGTCAAGGGACTGGCAGAATTAGACTACGCCAAAACCACTGTCGTCAAGGCACGCTTTGGCTTCGAAAGCACTTGAGTTTATGTGTGCCGGATGTTGTTTTGGTTCAGTCAGTCAGAAACGCCACAACGAGTCGTTGGCTGAGAACTACTTGGAGTACGGAAAAGATAACCAAGAGTTCTGGAAATCACGGATCGTTGAACTCGGCATACATGTCCGTTCGCTGTGCATGTCAACTCTGCCAGCCGTACCGGACATAAAGGGTAGCGTTCGAAGGCGAAATCAGTGTGAGCTTGACAAGTGGCAAGGACCCATTACATTCTCAGGGAAGCGGGTGTGTGGGGATGGAGTGATTGCTTCATCCGGCTGCTGTCGTTCCGAGTTGTGCGTCAGAGAAGGCAGATGAAATGGAGGAAGAGATAACAACGAGGACTTGGAGGTAGCGGATACGCAGGGCTCAAAGGCCACACTGGTGTGGTGGGGGTGGTGAGGATTGATCCTGATAGTTCGATCACAATGTTGATTGCTGTTGTCAAGATTTGCTGAGCTTTAGAGGTAGTAGATACTCTGCGAGCAAGTGACAATAGACGCCGTTGAGATATCCACTTGTCGTCCTATGTGCAGACTGCTCTACTAACTTGACATATTCTCCTGTTTTAATTTCGTTAGGTACTAAAAGATGACACTTCGAGTTAAGTCTTTGGCCTTGTCATGGTTGGCTGATGGTTCCTGTGTTCGTGACTCGTGAGCGAGTTCCTATTGTTACTCAACATGTAAATTTGAGATGCCCCCATCAGGAGGATGGCAATATCAGCTATGCTCCTGGATCCAACAAAGAAGATCCGGAGGTGAAAATAGCAAAATGATGGTTCGAGTAAAGCGTGTTTACTTGCTTACCAACCATCGCCGACATCACTTTTCGGCAGGTGACACAACATCCTCCGGTCTTCATCCGCCCTCTGATTTTCTTGCTTGCTGACCTTGACGCGGTGAGGCTACAACGATCGATCGCAGACCTCTGATCAGCAGCTTACAAGAGATGAGCTCAAATCCCACGATTCCGGAGGAGGGCCGAGGAAGAGCATCCGGATCCAAAAGCGTACACATGTAAAAAATCTGCATACCAGCCCTCAACCTCTGATCGGAAGAGCCTTCCATTCCTTCCGGATCGGCATACACCGAAGCCGCCAAACCCGACCCGCGGTCTACGTTTTCGTGACTGGCAGAAAGCCCGAGGCTCGTTCTCGTCTCAACCGAGCTCCCATACGGGATGAACGGATCTTACAATATCTAGGCACCAAGGCAAGGTCTAGCTTCCGTATGTGGGTTGGAATTCCGTAGCCATATCAAAACACTAGAAGCGCGAGGCCGGGGTGGCGATTTAAAGAAAACCTGTGCTCCTTAATGATCGGTACCCGTACCACCCTTGTTCATATTGATGAACACTCCCCATGTCGTTCATGTGGGTAGGGATCGTGCAGACGTCATGAACTATCGAAACATGGCTGTGGACCCCTATGATGAACTTCCTTCGCATCGGGCGGTGGCAGCATACAAAGCAGGCGGGGCTGTATGTAGAGCATCACTCTAAAGTCAGCCCTGAGGAAACGGCTGGGGCTGAGTGGAGGGAGTGGCGTTAGGTCCCCTGGGAAAGGAGGGAAGCTTGCTCACAGGACTTTGTCTCAGGACAAGCCTAGACTGTCTAGAAATGTGGCAGACTCATGGGGAAGGGTTGCTGATCGTCGGCTTCTGCCCTGTTCGCAGCCGTAGTAGGCCTCGAAATACGGCGATTCGGCATAGCATTGAAAGGTAGAAATCCCAAACCAAAGATATCTCGTGGTGTTGACGCGACTGGAAAGCCACAGTTGACCCATAAACATGTGACTACTCGCGTGCCTCGCTGTCTCAGGGAATAAACGGTCGCTAAGCTCGTAGTGCTGGTGAGATTAGCTGCATACATCATTATGCGGGGGGGATCTGGTTGATCTTGCACGATCCAAGGCAAAGGTTTCACCGATCACTGATCGCTTCTAATATTATACTGGGGAGTGGTGACCTACGTCCCGCCACGGGTGGCTGCATTTATTCAGGCCTTGTGCTTAAAGGTGACCCAGGCCGTTGGCACCGCCCGTGAACTAAAACAAAGGCCCGGCCGTTTGTAGCCTTTGTGAAAGGACGCGACGCAAGGCGTACGCCTCGCATCCTCAGAGTCGGTGTTCCGGAAATCTAAGCATATTGAGTGGATGGGAATCCGGTAGGGAGTCGGCGACATGGTATGTCGGGGACCAAACAATCCCAACTGGATTGGGCAAAAACTATAGGGGCAGTCATTAGCCGGAACAGCCGCCGCGTGTAGTCAACCCCCGGGGTATTCAGTATCAGTGCATCCCATGGTGAGTTTTTCTCCGACATAACGGCGGAAGTGACAACGTGTTCTGTGAGCGAACACGAGAGGTTATCGAGGACCATCACGTTACTTTCATGATTGGCCAAGAACTGCTCTTTGATGTTCGGTGTGAAGCACCTCTCTTGGGGATGTTTCCGGTGCATGAGTCGTCAGGGTTCGGAAACTGTGTCCAATAAAGTTATTCATTGGTGATCTTTGAGGGGACTGTATAACGTTTCTCTGCACACAAATGGTAGCTAGCTTTGAGTTTCTCGTGATGCTAGACAGTAAGCTTATCCATAAAGATCGAAGCTGTCAAGCCTGCATCGGCTTCTCTCGTCGTATTGTCCTTGGCCATGATGATTGTGAGGATATACGATAGAGGTAGACATATGAGCAGAAAGGGTTGAGGAGAGGGAGACAGCCACAGGAACTTGGCCGCAGGCGGGAAGCCAAGGCAGCCACGGAAACACAGTGGAACATGTCAAGCACCATACCTCAAACACTAGACAATAAACCAAACAGCTATGTTCCCTGGTGAGTTGAAGAAGGAGTTCCCTGCTTGAACTTTGTCGTAGGGGGTCGAAATCTCGTACCTGACATGAATGAACCGGGCCGTGCGTGCTAGAACCCTTTCGGTGTCTGAAACCTGGGCCTTGGTGTGCCTCTGTGTTTATTCCATGCTTTATTCTGAAACCAGTCAGCCTCCAGGATGTGAACCTGGGAAAGTAGAGTAACGCTGGGTGAGAACAAATCAATGGGGGTTATCATGCAACCAGGAGATGGCGGAATGGGGATGTTCGAAGGGGGCGATGGTTGTAGGTGAACGTGACGGGATCGTGTGAAACTCGAGGTTGTGAGTTGGAAGTTCAACAGAAGTTGAAGTGCAGTCGAGTGAGAGGGAACACTTGAACAACTGCAACCACGAACGGTCCCGAAGATGGGAGTCCCTTCCACTTGGTGCTTCGTCGGGAGAATTTGGTAGTCCGAACCGGTGCCTCAAGCCCGGGCTCCTTCCCGTTCTGTCCCCCCTTCTGTGCTGCCTTCCTTTACTTGTAGGTAACTTCATTCCATTGTCGGGGCATCTTTACACTTGGTGAGCACCTTCCAGGTTCGTCTTGGTGTTACTCGGAAGTTTGAATTTTACCCGTCGTTTTGTTTTGGTCATTGTGACCACTTGGAGTTCGATACACTCCGCTTCGCTTCAACTTGGAGTTCGGTGAACATCCAAATCTCTTGCCCATGATGCCGAATGTTGCCGTGAAGTAAACATCGATATCTCTGAAACCTGCCAGCCACCGCCAGTTGCCGTAATAGAGTGGCTTGCCGCCTTCGAGGTCAACGGTCAAGGTACGACACAAGAGCAATATGCTGAAAATTCAATGCCCATTTTCTCGAGGCCATTTTCGAAGATGCGAATGTGGTGACCATGTCGATGATGAAAGAGGAGAGTCTAGAGCTTCCAGATCTCCTGTTAATGTCTTGTCGCAGAGCCTCATAGGGCAGCCGAGACCCTGCCGGTCCTCCGCAATACGCTTTACCGTTTCAGGATTGGCGGGGTCCAGGTACCAACCTGCACTGAGCAGGGCGTTTGCAGCGCATTCCGTACTAACAATTACGGTGAACTGTAAATTACGTACATAGTGCACGGGCCAGAGGACATGTTCCAACATCACCGCAGCGCGGTCTGTCGGCTCCTCGCGGCTTTCTCTCCTTGCAACAAGGTAACAACTGCCCAGTTGATCCAGTTCCCTTCTGCTCCGGCCATCCCGGGCGCACTCGCCCAAGGACATACAAGAATCACTTGCGCATGGATCTTCCAATTTCTATTTCAGATTTACCCTATTCCTTCATTCTCTCTGCGTCGGATGGACGCCTTGCTGTCCGGCCATGAGTAGGACAGACCGAAAAGCTTCGGATCAGACCGGACTTGGTGTTCAACCCTCTGAGGCACATCACAGTCAGTGATGAAATAAGTTGAGCGTTGTACCTTTTCATAGTCCCCTTGTTCGCCCTTACTGGTACCCCAGCCAATGATGGCTTGGCTACGCAGGTCGGGATCACACTTGGTGTCGCCAGTCCGCACACTCGGGTTGACGGATGCGAGGGGGGTTTGCCGTTCCCCAAGGTACGGATGCTGGGACGCACCACTTCCCCGGGGAATCGACACCCGCATTACTTCCGTCTGCTACGCTGCATAGGGTTGGACGAACGCAAGATTGGGACTCGATGCCCGGAGAATTTGTGACCAGAAGATTGACCAGTGGCTGTCGGATGGCTTGGGGCTGGTGACTGCTTCTCTCAGAGCATTGGTGAGTGGTTCAGTATCTCATTTACTTGCATCTTTTATCTCTCACTTCTTTATTCAGCAATCCAGCGGCATCAAGAGATATGTAGTACCACAGCTACCCGATGCAGATGCCTGGTCAAGTTCATCAATCACAAGTCCCCTGCCCTCGCCAATCCCCATATGTCGCCAGGACGGGCATGGACCCAAGCTCAGCCAACTTGCCCGACATGCTTTTCATGAGCGAAGGAGCTGAAACCCGGCACATACGAGCGGTACATGGCTACATGCTTGGAGACGTTACATTCCTGATTGGATATGGTTGGAAATTATACCCGAACTGTCAGCCACAGGGTCTTTTTTTCCCAGGGACTATTCGGCTTTCATTCAACATGCAGTGCGCCCTCTCAACTATCTTATCTCTTCCATCTGGGTCCGACATATGAGCTCGATGTGGAGCCATCTCTTTGTCAAGCACAGATCGACCTGGAGAATTCTCTGATGAAGTACGCCAAGGCGAAGGGCCGCTCACGACAAGTCTTGTCTGTWACAGACAAGCATAGGAAATGTGTACTTGGCTTTACTTGTGGACAGGTCTTCCTCGGTCCCGCAGACCATGTCACTTGAGATTTCAAAAGTAACAGTTGGACTTGACAGACTGCCGCGTTACGTCGTACCCGGGCTTGCCCTCCGGTGTAAGAGGTTTATCGAAACCATTCCGTTATCGCGAATGACCGAGTTCCTTATTCTTTGGCAAGAAGTTGGAGGTTGCAGCTGTAGAACAGGAATCCGCTAACCAACGCTCTGGGTAGAGCTTAGTCAAGGGTGTGCGCCAGGGAAAACCCCGAAACGATGGCCGTTTTCTGCGCTTCGTGGATCAAACCGCGTCAAGGGCTGTCAGTGGTATCAGCTCAAGCAATTTGGACCCATCCAGGCGGAACCCTGATCACAGTTGTCTCAGACCGGGACGCTTTCAAACTACCCGCTGCCGCTGACTGACAACCAAGCCTGGACTAAGCTAGCTAACATGGCTTAGTGAGCCTTGGTACCTGGCGCTTCCCGAGCAGGTCGGCTAATGTGAAGCGGACTTTACTCAGTATCGTTGACGGAATTCAATGCCGTCAACGGAGGCTCTTCCGGGCGGCCTGAACTAATGAGCGGCGAGAACTTGAGCTCCTCGGACCTACCTATGCAGCATTTTCATCAAGTAAGCGAAGAAGGTACTGGCGGCTAGGTTAATATCACGATTACTCCACGAAGTAGGTCCCCGATGCGACCTAACATATGGTCCAGTAGATGTCTTACCTTTACAGTCTTGGATGTCTCTATGACAGCATATGAACTTCCAACCAGGGAAGTCAAGGCCGCAGCTTTTCTTGGGCTACACACCAAAGAAGTGCTATAGCCTATCGCTTAAATTCGTTTGACTTGTAAACGCAGAGGAACCACAACACATTGCCCTTGAAAGTTTCGATAGGMCATCCAAGGGCGCCGCTCGTCACATCGAACTCCCATGCTAATGATACTAAGCCAGCTGAAGCCAAGCTACAATGTCTAGTGATCACCGGCCGCAGCAGCTGAGAAATTGATACCTTTCCCATTCACTGCCAGGGGAACATCAAAACCATTCAACCCCATGTCCAAATCATGCGGAGCGAATRTGTCGTTGTTCTAACTTAGCGTGACGGTACCTGAAGTCCAGACGACGACACAGTCGGCAGGTGGATGCCAGTGAAGATGCGCTAGCCTATCGCTTTAGACAAGGCACGGACCATTTGCGCCAGTGATGGTGGGGTKCTGAGGGGAATCTCCACCACGCTAGGCTGTTTRSGTGAYTTGGAAATGATGTGCATATTCAGGTCTCGCCTGCCCTCACGTCGGTAACTTCCCCTCTGGGAGTGCAACTCGTACGCGCAACCAACTGAAGCAAAAGAACGAACCTAAACTCCAACAACCCCCGCCAACTGGAACGACAAGAGCTACCAAAGTCGAGTTTCAGGTTCACCAAGTCGCGTCCTCCAGACGACTTGTGGCTCTGGTATCGACAGTTGCCCGACATGGTACTTTCATCGCTGTAAGCCCGTACCAAGAAAGCTGAGACTGCGCCCATCTCCAACCCACAACCCACTCTTCGATGTCATGGCGTTTTCTCGATACCAAGCATCGCGTCAATGACATGAATTTGTTGCTTTTCTTTCCCATCGATCGGTACAAGGTGGACGCCATCCTCCATCTCTCACTCCTGCAGAAAACCCCCTGGCGTATCAGGACATGCAGTCAAATGGTACCTTCCAAGTTGCCCCAACCCAAGTTCCAACGCCAGATACCGCACCTGGTAAGCAGCACATTGCATCGCATCGCATATGGATCGCAGCAGAGACCTGAAGCGGGCAAGCGGGTTGGCAGCAAATCAGGTCGATACCGATACTCCCACCCGCTCATCCCGTCATCTTACCATGGCAATCTGATGGCTTTCGGGCATGGGCATCTTCTCCCTGTCCTGGGATCCCGGGGTACCTCTAGGTAGTGTTGCCCTCGGAGGACCCTTGGAAAAGTTGAAGGGAGAGGTGTGAGGTTTGTAAGGTCTCTTGTGAGGTCTCTGGTTTGCGCCTCACCCGAAGCTTCATCAAGCCATATCACATCGCACACACAGCATCACTGTGTAGGGTCTATCAAGATGTTGCAGCCTCATCGAGCAAGTCCCCGTCCCGTCGTCGATCCTAGCGTCACTGGCAAATCCAATTTCTCAACCTCGCTTATTTAGCCCTTTGAATCACAGACACAGACAAACAAACAAGCACTCACAGAGCGAGCCTCGCACCTCTTTGCCATCCATCAGTCACGGCAGGGCAACAGAACCAGGATGGTTTCAGAGCTCAGGTGGTCCGGCTGTGGTGCCTTGCATAGAGGTACTGGACCCATGCTGTCGCCTCCATAACCCCATTCCCACCTCATCTTCTCAAGTGGAAGCGGGACTCTTGCGGGAGCAGGCACTGACGGGTCATGAGAACCACGGCTCGCTCGCCCTCCTTGCAGTCGGCTACCGTAAACAAAGATGGCCTATCCTTGTCGCCACAGCCCCTGTAAGCCTGCTCTCTAGGCTCTCCACCGAGTCCACTACTGTACTCCTCCCGACGTGCCGCAGGCGTTTCTGTTCCTCGCGGCGCTCCGCGTTTGACTTCTACATATATAGCGTCACAGCAAAAGCTTGACATCCAGATTCCAGATTGTCCAGAAGGGAGGCAACGCGGAACTCGGAGTGGAAGAGAAGCGCTCGATATCCCATCACATGATGCATCCGCCTTAGATTCGCACAGGGCATCGCGCTTGCTTCATCAATCAGGTCTCGGAGGCATCCATGCCCCGTCTCACACTGGCTATCCAGACACTGTCCAGACTATCTTCTGAGCGCTGCTTCGTGATTGGCGTTTTTGATCTCCCCCGCGATGACGGCGACGAGACCCGTCTTCAGATCTCCCACCCATGCCCGACTTCAATCCCATCATGTACATCACTTCGGCCTTTGCAATTGCCCATCCTCTCGCAAAAGTACTGTAGATCTTTTCTTTTTTCCCTCCTTCTCCGAGCGCACCTCAGCTGCAGCTAAGGGAGCGTACCTTGCTTGCGATGGAGACGGAGATGGGTACAGTCATAGTACACACACTCTTCCGCCGTCACTCCGTCGCCTACACCCGGTGCTCCTCGTTGTTTTAGTGCCCTGAACGGGACGTCTTTCCTCAACCCCTGTTTTGTTGTTCTTCTGGTACGCAGTCCAGACAGGTTTTCTATTATTCCACCCCCATAATGGTACATGCACATCATGCGGCTTTGGGACCTCCTACAGCGGCCGAGTGGGTAGTTGAGAAATCTTCCCGAGGTTGATCAAGGATTCACTGGTCCAGGTCCGCATCTACTTCATACGGGGCTATATAACATCTTAGTTCCCGCTTCAGAAAGCTTAAACTTCCGTCCCGTTATTCCCTTCAGTTCACCAAGTTGTTTCATCCTCTACCAAGACGACCTGCCCCTTCACAAGCTCCATCATATCATACCATCCGTTGTCATTGTGAACTATATACGGAGGTCGATATTAATCAAACAACATTTATACGGAGAAAGATTAGTCAACTTGACGCCTACACCAAGACGAGACGATAAAACATCATCATCAACATAACAAGCAAGCCGTGTGCGTTGTCATATCGCTTCTCGTTGACGCATTCATACCTCGGTCAACCCCGCCCTCACCTAACCCACCGACAATCACCGTTGCCAACCATGGCTTTTCCTCAACCAGGCGGGCCGGCTTTTCGTCACGCACAGGTACATGGTGTTTTCTCCTTCCCGCGACCGGCTTCCAACGCTCGCCCGAAAGTTGTTAACACGCCCGCGCAGTCCTTTGCGGATGCCCAGTCCCAGTTCGACATTCTCGAGTGGCACCCCTATTTCATGTCCTGCATGCGATACTTCCTGGACCACGCCCAGTACCATGGCCCCGTGCAGGCTCTTGCCGGATTCATCAACATCCGACTACCTTTCCAGAAGCCCAACCCGGTGCTATCTTCACAGACAGTCCGCCCACCACCGGAACTAGAGGCGTCTTGTGTCCGGGGAGCAGGGGGGAAGGCGCCCGTGGGGGGTTACGGTCTTCAGTCGTATGCGAGTGTCAACTTGATCCCCTATATCCGCCGCCTGGTGGCTACGGGATATGACTTCCCCGGCGTTTTGCACGGCTTTTTCGGAGATGACTGGGAGGCTGGTATCGGGCCGCTACACGAGAACGAGCGACGGAACTACCTCTTTGCGGCCAAGAGCTCCAACTGGCTCAAGGTCAAGGCGGCTTACGACATGAATGAGGAAGAGTCCATACCGTTCCTGAAACCTTTGCGCGATGCGACCGAACGAGAGATCGTTCTGGCTGAGAGAAGCTGGAGCGAATGGTTGGCCATGCAGGACTGGATGCTGGGACCACGCGCACCGGATGTGCAGCAAGCGAACGGCAACGGCAATGGGAACGGGAACAACGTCAATGGAGGGCGGATGCAGGGTATCAAAAGGGAAGGTGACTGAGGGTTCGTCCCAGGAGGTTTTGTTAGGCGAACTGGGAACGGAAAGGAAAAGTTAATGGGTTGGATATGAGTGTTCTCTCTGTTGAGTGTTGGCATTCCATTGTACAACTTTCCTACGGGCCATGTTTGAGCATGTTACTACACGGTTATGGATGGAGCTGTATCATAGCTATCAGAAAAAGGATGAATGTGCTATCTGGACAGGTCAGAGCGTCAACCTCAAGCTGACCTCCGAACAATCGGGTAGTACACGGGTAAAAAATACCGGAATTTGAATGAAAAGATGATGACATATTCCCGGCTCTTCCATGGAAATCGTTATTAGTTACTGCATCAGAGCGACTCCTCGTATCAATTCCATGCTTCCCCAACCTAGGACATGACCCTTAATATCGACTGCAAATATCGAAAAAGCATGGGCAAGGAACGAGACCTCAACTGTCAATGTTCCAGTGTCTCCGTGTGTGTATACCGTACGAATATCGGCCGGTGGCGGTACGTTCACGAGACTTTTGATACTGTGAAGAGGGATGTACAGTACAAGACCGGACTGCCGGAGACGGAGACAGCTTCAGAACTCAAAGGGGCCCAAGCTTTGAGTCCCTCTCCACTTTAATTACTATGTGGGTCCTCGGCTCGTGCCGACCTAACGTGATAAGGTTCGCCTGGTGTTTGCCCGGGTACGATACCTTACAAGACACTTTCGTCTGCGGGTAAGAAACATGAAAGATTGGAAGCTTTGTTTCGTTCGTTTGTAACTTCGACATCAGTTCGCTACAAGTACAATTGCAGAGGGAGACCGGTCGCGCTGTGGTGCAACTCTGACTGCTTCACACTTCACCACCTTTCATCTTTTGCTTTCAACCCTTTTGCTCTCCCACTTGCCAGTCGAAAAATAACCAAGATTCGGACTCGAACGCTTACAGAGTACGGTAGCAGTACAATACGAATATCATCAACCGATCCATTAGACATTTTCCATATCAGAGCCAACGCGCCCACAACCGCAACGCGCTACCTTCAGGTACCTACAACGCACCGCTCAAAGGCATTCACGGAATCCACAGCATCTGGAACTAAAGCCCCAACGAAGCGCCCCTGTCGGTCATCTGGAAACCGGTTGCTGTTCAAGTGAAGTGGAAGGGGCGGGACCAACAGCTGCGTCGACCACATGCTCGAAAGCTGACCGTGACAAGCGCATCATCGGACGTTGGTCGCGACGCAACAACGTCAGCTACCAACACCACCACCTTTAAAATGACCACAGCCCCGATATAGTACGCGCCCGATTTTTGCTACTCTACCATCTACTATCGCTACCGTCGACAATACCGGTCTCGAATGCCCCGACCATGCCCGGAGGTCCAGCGACGGCAGGCTTGTCGGCGGCCGTGGGACAATGGACCAAGTTCCTGGGGCGCGCCGAAGCCAAACGACTAGACCCAAGCGACTTCGCGAGATTCGTGCCCATCCTTAACTCGGACTTCTATCCATTGCCTCCCATCATTATTGCCAACCTTCTCCTCAAGCCGACGAAGCAGTCTTCCTATTCTCTCGACCCCCGCAGACTACAATATCTCACCATCCTCCTCAACCAGAAGCTCGTCAATCCCCAGTCCGTCCTGAAAGTTCTACATCATTACTCGACATCGCAGGCCAAGATTCAGAGTGAACATGATGCAGGCACCACAAACGAGGCCGCGACGGCCAATAAGGGAGGCCAGGGGCAACAAGGAGACAAGAAACCGAAGAGGGTGTTCTGGCAGAACTCATACAACGACGAGGAGGTAATCTTTCTGCGGCTCTCCAAGGTTATTACACATGGTCAAGGCATCAGGCATGCCTCTGACGCCTACGAGATGGCCACGAACCTGAGCAAGTGGATAACGCTCTTCATCGACGTCATCGCCGCCTTTTCACGAGATACGTTCGGCACTATTCAGAACATGCGGACCAAGCAGGACATGGAAACCTCTCTTCAGGCTTTCAGTTTGCTTTTGGTCAACTTTTTGGGAAACCAACGGGTGGTCTCTGCCTTCAGCAGGCCCGAGGCTAAAGGTAACGCTTCTTCTATGCTATGATTCCCTGTTCTGTGAACCGAGCACTTGGCTAATGACTTTCTTCTCACCAGGCCATCGCAAACGATTAGCGAGCTCTATCGATCAGCTTATACCCTATATCCTTCAGAATCCAAATACCTCTGGAATTGCGGAGAGGTTAGAGTTCAGCCGAGGGCAAGCACTGGCCGGGGAAGAGTCTTCTGACCTGAAGGACGCTGCGGTAGCGGAGATGCATAGCTACATGGATAACATGATCGGGCTGGACACATGGCAAATACCCGACATGCCCTTGGTCAACTCTCGCGCTGGTCTGTACATTTATATCAATGCTGCGGTATGTTCGTCGGCCGGTTACGTTGATCTGGAGTGGACGGGAGACCCGGGATGCTAACGCCTAGATAGCTCGTGGGACGACCTTTGATCGACGATCATTCTCTTTACACCTACCTACACAACAGATACCAGGTCTGTCCTCTCGTTCAACATGCAACGCGCTCTGTGTCTGTGCTGACAAAAGTTCAGGGTGACTTACAAACAACAGCAATACATCTCATCTTAGCATCCTTCGATGTCTTGGCGAACGCCGTCTTTAGGTATGAAGGATCAAAAACCGGACATTTGCTCAAATCATACGTTGTCAACAAGGTTCCCCTAATATTGGGTAACTTTGCCGCCTCCTCTACACACATGTATCCTTTCGACGCGGAGTTTTGCATATCCCAGGCGCTGGGTCAGGTTGACACTAATGTGTTCCCGACATTGTCCAATATGTTTGACATGTCGAACACGAGCAGCTCCTTTCAGGACTCGGTACGACAAGATTTTTGCTTCGCCTGCCAGCTGCACGGGCTGTTGTCTTCGTCGGCTATCGAGACCCTGTTAGGGGAGATTACGTATCAAACGCTGCCGGACGAGGGCCGGTACGTGAAAGAAACGCTTGTCCAGGCGTGTTTGGAAGATTCCGAGAGGAGTCAGAGGCTTATCGGGGAATTGGATAACATGAATGGAAATGTGGGCGCTGCTGCGCAAGCTATTGTTGAGGTTGGTCGTCATTCAGTCAGATAACGTAACCCTGCGAGTGTTGGCTGCTAACATGATAATTATAGGTGATTGGTGCACTCTGCCGCAACAAAGAGACCATGACTCTCAAGCAATTGTGCAGCCAACTGGCCAGCAAACCGTCATCTTTGGATATTCTATTGCTCTTTGACAAACCTTACAAAATCCTTCATCCTCTATGCGAGCTCTTGGACAATTGGGGCGGCTACGACGAGGATCAGGGCGAATATCAGCCTGTATACGAGGAATTTGGGTCCATATTGCTTCTCCTACTGGCCTTTGTGCACCGCTACAGTTTGACACCCACTGACTTGGCCATCCGGTCTCCGGATTCGTTCGTGGGAAAGCTGCTAGGAAGGGGCTCGTTGAGTCGGCCTTTGGACGAGCTCAGTGACCAGGAAAAGTCGCACCTTAATGGTTGGGTGCATGGACTATTTGACTCTGAAGCTGGCGGCTTAGGAGATGATCTTATGTCGTCGTGTCCTCCGCAGGACTTCTATCTACTCATGCCGACGCTTTTTGATCAGATCGTTATGGCCTTAAGCACTGGCTGCTTGAACGACTACCTCTTAAGGAGTGGTTTAGAATGTAAGTATCGACTTCCTTACCGCGACCATCACGGCCATGTTGCTAACTGCCTATTAGATCTCTTGGATACCCTGTTATTGCCATCACTGGTGCCAGCACTCCTGTTCCTTGCAAACAACCTGCGAACCGACAAGCAGGCCGGTCAAGGAGCGGTCATCAAGATTCTTCAGCTCATTCTGCGTCCTAACTCGATCTCTAATGAAGCATCTGCCATGCTCTCATCGGTCCTGAACATCGTCGCCAAGCCCCTAGAACTCTCACTCCGCTCCTACCAGCGTCAAGTTCCCGCATCACAAGAGGTCGAACCCCTCTTGCGCGCTCTCAAAGAGAACCTGGCCGTGTCCGGCCGCACCGGCGGCGCCGATCACAGCGAGCTGGAAAACTGGACCGGCACGCACCACAACGGTTCCGGGTCCGTCGGCGGTCTCTACGGCGCCATCCGCCACACCGTCCAAAACCTGGTCCAATGGGCTCAGCACTCCCCCGGCAACGGCGTGCCCACCACTTATACCCACCGCCAGGTCCTCGTCGCCCTCCAGATCTGCGGCGCGAGGCGTCTCCTTTCCGCCTTGCTTAAGGAGCTGAAAGCGCAAACAGAAGCCGGCAACGGCCCCGTCGCCTACGACGTCGTCACCGCCATCATCTGCGCTCCCGACGTCCACAACACCCCCGTAATGGACGACAACGACCCCTCCTCTGCCAGAGTAGGAGGAGGAGATGCTGCGAACCATCCCGTCACCAAAAAACAGCCGAGAATCACCCTCCGCGAAGCCCTCAAGTTCGAAGCGGAAGAGTTTAAGAAGATCCAGAAATCGGACCCCTTAATGGCCGAGACGGTCGTGCGCCTGCATCGTCGCGTCGAGGCGCAGATGGCCCTCCCTCCCCCGCCTCCGCCGCCCGCGCAGCATCATCATCATCAGCAAGCGATGCTGCAGCCGGAGCTGAGCGCGTTGGGGGTGGTGGCTGGTGATGCCATGGGCGATTCGATCATGAATGCTGCGGCGGTGGTAGTGTCGAGTGGTGATCATCACCATTCGGTGGACGCGATGAGTTTGGATGCTGCTGGCATGGGTGTGGGTGGGTTGGATGTGGGAGGGGCGGGTGGGATGGATTTGAGTGGGATGGGAGATATGGGTATGGGGAGTATGGGTGGGTTGACGGTTAATACGAGTACTGGAGGAGGAATGGGAGGTGGTGGTGGTGCGGGAGGAGGAGGTGGTGCTGGTTCGACTGGGAATGGAGGAGGAGGAGCTGGTGGTGCTGGCGGCGGAGGCAGCGGTAGCGGTGGTGCGGGAGGAGACCTGAGTGGTGATGATATCTTTAGCGGCTTGGGGACAGGGGACTTTACGACGGATTTCGGGAACTGGGATACGATGGACTTGGGGTAATATCCTCAACGTCTAAGACAGATGGTCCCGGATGGGGACTGAGAACGGTGGAATGCGAATTCGTTTGTAGACGCAGGTTCGTGAATTGAGATTGTCGATTTGCATTGTGCACTTTGTTTTGGGGGTTGCGAAGAGATTAGAAGCTGGCAAACCTTGGGCGAGCAGAAAATCGAAGGTCACGATGAAAGGAGTTGACATTTGTGAAGAAGCAGAGCGTGTGTTGGTGTTTACATGATGCGATTCTATGTGGAAGCATCGTAGCGTTGAAAGCCTTGCATTACATTACATTGGCTGAAGGTTTTACTCGCCTGGACTAGAACAAGGGGAAGAAGACGATTCTACTCCTGACGAGTAGAAGTATGAGAAATGAGAAAGTATAATGTACTTTGAGACTGTGCCGAGAGAATCTACACACGCTGTGTCATTGTGATATTGTGAGCATTCTGATGCAGGAAAAGAAGAAGCTGACATCTACAGCATAGATAGCAATCAAATGCACAAATAAGAAAAAAGAAACAATAAAATGCAAAGGGATAACATGATACATGTCAGGTAAACAAACCCCAAGAACCAAAGTCAAGAACAAAGAAACAAAAAGGTAAACAGACGTTAAGAAAAAAACGCAAAAAGAAATGATCGCGGCAGGGCTCGAACCTGCGATCCTCTGCGTTATCGTTTGTAAAGCAGATGCCTTAACCACTGGGCCACGCAACCATCGATACTAAATTGTACCATGTGACTAGCTTATTAGTCGTAGTGGAAATAGCTGGTAGGGAGTGGTGGAGTTGGGAATGCCGTCATCCAATGACGGCGGGAAGCTTGCGGCTAGCGAGCCCCTGAAGAAAGTAAACAAATGTAGATGATGCATGTGTCTCGCTGATTGTACGAAATAAAAAAATAAGGAGTTTGGGACAATAAAGCTGTTGCGGTCAAGTGACTAATGCGACATCTTACAAGACTGATTGCTGGGAAGAATGCTGAATGAAGGGAAATAAAATGGCAAGTTGCTGTATTTATGTCACTTAGATAGCTTGCAATGTAATGTTCATGCCCGCGAGAACGTTATTCGGAATCCGACGTCATGATTTCCCTCAACATCCCTCACGCTGCCTTCTTCCTCATCGAAGGCCTCCACTTCGCATACGGATGTTCCTCCTCGACCGTCTCCGGCACCAGGTGATCAACCGCCCTCGTATTAAGCAGTCCCGGATGCACCTGATCCAGACTCGTAATCCCACACATCTTCATCGTTGTCTCCAACTCATCATTCAACATCTCCACATACCTCCTCACCCCTTCCTCCCCATATCCAAGCCCGTACAAGATCCCCCTCCCAATCCCCACCCCGCTGGCGCCCAAACACAACGCCTTAAACACATCCGTCCCACGCATCACCCCTCCATCAATCAGCACCTCCATCCTGTCAAAAACCTGCGGACAACACCTCTGCAGCTCCAACAAGACCAAAATCGTCGCCGGCGCCGTATCCAAGCTCCTCCCACCATGATTCGACACCACAATCCCCTCCACGCCCGCCTCCATCGCCCTCACCGCATCTGCCGCCGTTTGTACCCCCTTTAGCACAATTTTCACATCCTTCGGCAAGCATCTTCTCAACCAGGCAATATCCCCCCACTGAACACTCGCATCCAAAAATTTCCCCGTGACCCTCCCCAGCCCTCCTCCCGATTTATCATTCTCCGCCTTCTCCCCCGTCATCGGCACCACCAACGCTTCTTCCTCCGCCGAAATCCTCTCATCAGCCTCCCTCTTCCCCGGCACCGGCGCGTCAACAGTCAAAAACACAGCTTTGACCCCCGCTTCACAACAAGCCTGCCTTAGCAACTTCTCGCTCTTACTCCGATCTTTGTCAACGTAGAGTTGGAACCACAACGGGATTTCTCTTTCTTGAGGTTCCGTCTCCCTCACAACCCCCGCAATCTCCCCCACCTCAAAACTAGCACTAGTACTAACCGTCATCCCCACCCCCAGCCTCTTACAAGCCCTTCCAATCTCTTTTTCGCCCTCAGGGTGGACGGTGATTCCCAGCGAGGTGGCGGCGGCGAAGATGGGGGAGGAGACGGGTTCCCCCAAAATGGTGGTGCGGATGGAAACCCGAGAAACGTCGACCAGGATGCGGGGCCGCAGGGTGATCAGGGAGTAAGTGGTGTTGTTGGAGCGGTGGGTGTGGAGGTCGGTGGCGGCGGAGGTGACGAAGGCGTGGGTTTTGGGGGGGAAGGAGAGGGAGGCGGCGGAGAGGAAGTCGTGGGTTGAGAGGAGGGTGTGGAGGGGGGGTTGGGAGGGGAGGGTTTGAGGGGTTTTGGAGGGAGAGGAGGAGGAAATGGTTGTTGGGGGGATTGTCATTTTGGATGGTGGGTATGCGTGTGACAGTGATGATTGTGGTTGTGATGGTGATGGTCCAGATGGGAGGGGAAGGGAAAAGGATGCGAAGCAAAGAGATCAGGATATTTCAGCCTGAGTTTGAAAACATTGGGGTATCGGGTCTTGAAACAAAACAAGACCGAGGTTGATGATCAACACTCGGGTCAAATCTTGTGACAGACACAAGAAGTGACAATGAACTTCGGGGGAATTGGCCCCGAGCTATAAGACACCTTAAACGGTTGAGACCCGGCCGGGATCCACCAGTCCCCCGGAAGTTGTGGGGTTTGTTCGGCAGGCACTGGGGAAGTGGGTCATCTGTTTAGGGCCCTGGCACTCCCTGACGATGATGCCATGCCACCTGAAGCCAACTGCGTGCTGTGTTGTGCACAGGATGCATTAGAGCAGAATATCAGTTAATAAACTGTTGTGATCTTTCCAAGTTTTAATTCCTTTTTCTTTTCTAAAGATGAAATGCAGTTTAGGAGCCGAGTTCCCCCCCCCCCCCCCCCCCCCCAACCAAAGCTACACAACTTTAGTGCATCCAGCCTCCTACCCCTCTCGGCACTTCACAACCTTTTATGCAAACATGCAATATCAAATGTTGTCCACTGTTTGAAACCCCCCATTTGACAATTCATTCCTGTTTTCTTCATTCGTTATGCGACTTTCCATTTCTAAACACCCAAAGCCTTTTCGATCAGGATCTTAGCCCGTTCGCTCAAGTGCATCTGGAGGGCCAGTGCATGACCAGACGGACTCATCTTGCCCCATGTCTTCCTCAAAATGCCCACCATCTTCTCCTCGTCGATATCCGGCCGCTTCTCAAAGTCGTCGAACTGCTCGTCCAGGAACACTAGGCAGGCGACGTCCTCGAGCACCTGAGTGTCGCTATCGGTCTTGAGATCCTCCTTCCTTACCAGGGCGGCTACCCGGTCGATCTCCTCCTGGCTCAGCGGAGGCTGGATGGAAGGGTCGGCAAGCAGCTCGGCCACCTGCTTTGCCGCTTGGGACTTGAGCTTGGCGCGCCAGGTGAGATATCCGGGCCGAGTCAGTGGGTAGCTGCTTCGCGGGATTTCCCAACTGTGTTTGGCATGTGTGAGAAAGAGGTTCATCTCAGCAAACCAGGGAAGTTGATGAACACGAACCGTCGGAAATGCTGGGCCCGGCATGCAAGCTGCAAAACGGGCGACGCTCCAGGTTCCCGAACCGCAAGCCATCGTGTCATGTGTTGGGCATAATCGAGCTCAAACGGCACAGAGCCGGACTCCCTCTCGACCGATCTCGGATCCCGGGCGTGTGCCTCGTCGATAAGCTTGAGGGCTTGGTGGTAGTTGTCGGGAAGGGTGTTGATTTCATCCATGGTGAGTGAGACTTGCGTTCAAAAAGCTGTGTGTACAATGTTGATGCTAACGTGTGGTTATGAAAGGAAAAAGGATCAAAATATATATGAACCGACAAGAGGCAAAGACACGAGGAACATGAGTAGGAAAGGGGGAGTCCAGCTGTTGTTGATGATCCTTTCAGGGTCTCCCTTTTCATATGAGTGGATATCTGACCAGGGGACGAACAATGCGGGCCACACCAGATGAGTCAGCAGAGATAAGAGAACGGGAAGACCCCCGTCCTGAATCCGGAATGCGGCTACACCTTTCCCAACGTCATCCCACGGTTTGCGTGTGCAGCCTTATAACAACGACAACCTTTTTCCTCTTCAGGCGCACCATGTCTCGATATCACTCGTTGAATATCGAAAGTTCGATGGTTGAACAATGTCTTCCAACAGTTTATTTGGCTTCATCTTTCTCGTCTTGTGCGTGGGGTCGGACATCTTGACCAGTGGTTTGTCCAGAATGACATCGGATGAAAGTGGTTCGGGTTTGGGACGGGGTGAGGACGGCACCGGACACTATTGTTTCCATGGCAACCTGCGAATTTGCAAGCTGGCGACCTTTGAATATTCACCTGCCATTCATTTTATCCTTCACCTTCCAGCATTTGCCACCAAGCGGGCGTACATCAGGACTGCAGGCAATTCAAAGACGCGCTTTTTAAGCAAACTGGCACCGATCTTGCGACCTGGAAACTTCACCACCCACGAAGCTTTTTTAAATTGCCTGGCATTTCTGGTTTTCCTCCGTTCATTACCACTCCTTCTCGAAACTGCACTCAAACCATCAACCAAAAATCCCGTCACTTCACTTTCGATCAATACACCATAAGTCTGGTACCTCGACCTGTTTCCCCTATTTTCTAATAATCGCTGACAAGTGCTCAGCTTTTTCTGCTTTCAAATCAACTTCTTCTCACCTTGCAATCAAGTCTAGCGAAACCCACAAGCTTTCTCATATTTCCTCAAGATGGCTCCGTCCGGGCGGAAAAAAGACAAGGAAGTTGACCGGTCTCCTGCGAGCATCTTGAAGCATGGCGATTACACGGTCTCTCTCACCAGCTGGCTTGCTGGCGGTCCTGCAGTCCTGGGCAAGAAGCCTCGTCGGGTACTCGACCTGAAAGTTGAGCGCGATCGCAAGCCCGAAAAGTCGGACCAATCTCTGGTCCTGGCCAGCAAAAGGGACAGGGACATTGCTGCCTCCGATATGGAAGTTGGCACTTCAGGATCCGAAAGCCTGACGCACACCTCGAGACAACGGCGACAAACCGAAGGCTCTTCGCGACCAGTTGTAGGCTCAAGGCCATTCCTCACGTACGAGGAAGAAAGAGTCGAGAAGTTCACGATTCGGCCTCCGCCTGTGGTCTTCAACACCCCTGAAGATGTTCCTACTGGCTGGCTCGAAGCGATGTTGAACCAGAGGAAGAATGGCGAAAGCTCGAAGGCTGTTCCGAAGAAGGCCATCAGTTATGAACACAGCGACTCGGACGATTACGAAGCTGGCTACGACTCTCCTCCCAGCAAATCCAAGTCACTGCCAAAGAAGACATCGTCTTCCTCTAGGAAAGCATCAGAAATTCGAATCAAGACCAAGACCTCATCCAAGAAAGGCACTCGGAAAGTCGAAGTCACAACTGCTGATGCAACAGACGAATCGTCATCGGATATCGAGTCACCCCGCCCAACGAAGGCGAAGAAGCTCGAACACCGGAGCAAGATCAGAGAGAGAAGCAAGACGAAGAAAATCCAAGTCGAGTCTTCTGACGAGGAGACAGCAGATGACGCCACAGCAGATAGCGAGTCATCAGATATTGAGTCAACCGTTATCGAGAAACGTTCCAAACCGACATCGAAGAAGAAGCCGATCACTTCATCCAAGAAATCAGGAAGTGCCAAGGTCAAGATCGAGACAAGGGACAGAAAAGGCAAGCGGAAAGTCGTAGTGGAGGCTTCAAGCGAAGAGGAAGTCTCATCAAATGAGTCGATATCGGATACTGAGCCGTCTCCGCCGAAGAAAGTCAAGAACAAGAACCGTGTTACCGTTACCGAGACCACTCGAAAGGGCAAAAAGAAGATCGTCACAGTCGAATCATCAGACGAAGGTGACACAACGCACGTTAAGTCACGCTCATCTACGAAAGGCAAGAAGTCCGAAGTCCATATCAAGACCAGTGGGAAGTCAAAGGAGAAGAAGGTCACATTCGAGACCACTGATGAAGCCGAGGTTACTGATGACGCCACTACGGATGCTGAGCCCGTAGTGGTCAAAGCGGCGAAGGGCAAGGGCAAGACCAAGATCAAGGCAAGCGACAAGGGAAAGACCAAGGCGAAGAAAAAGGTCGAAGTTGGATCCCCTGACCCCGCAGAAACAACCGACGCCGTTACTACCGATGACGCAACTCAGACCGAAGCCGAAACGACTGAAGCCGCGACAACCGAAGCCGAAACCACCGACGCGGAGGTGACTGTTGCCGAGAAGCCCAAAGCAACTCCAGCAGCGGGTAAGGACGATGACCGCTGGACGCCTTCCCTAGATGCAATGATTCTCGGCATGAAGGAAGGGGGCCAATCATGGGCTAGTATCGGCAACGCCATCGGCCGAAACAAGAACGAGGTCAAGAAACGGTACCAGGAGCTCGTTCGCACAGGCGCTGCTCAGCCGCAGGTCAATAAGGGCAATCAGAGCAAAAAGGAAAAGAAGGGGAAGAACAAGGAGAACAGCAACAATAACAACAACAACGATGCTAGCTCCAGCCAGACCCCTGCTGCGGACGAGACCTTCGGCTTTGGCGACCTGCCTGGCTTTGGCGCTGATCAAGACGACACCAACAACGATAACAACAACAATGGCGATAGCTGGGGTGGAGGTGGTGATCAGAACAACAGCAACAATGACAACAACAACAACACCGATAATAACAACGGCGGTGGTGGCGATTCTGGCTGGGGAAATGGTAATCAGAACGACAACGGCGGTGGAGATGTTGGCCCTGGATTTGATGCTCCTGCTTGGGGTGCAGACTGTACCGGAGGCGGAGATCAGAACAACAGCAATAACGACACCACCAACAACAGCAACGACAATAACAACGGCTTTGGTGATTCGGGTTGGGGTGACGGAAATCAGGAGAACAACGGAGGTGGTAATGTCGGTCCGGGACCTAGTGATGGTTGGGCCGCAGACTGTACTGGAGGCGACAAGCCGCCCAGCAACGCAGGCTCCAAGAATGGTTCAAACCAAGGCAACAAGCCGCCTAGCAACAAGCCGCCTAGTAACGGTGGCTGGGGCGGAGCCTCTAACCAAGGCGGCAACAACAACAAACCACCCAGCAATAGTGGTAGCGGCTGGAACAACGGAGGCTCTAACCAAGGCAACAAGCCTCCCAGCAACAGTGGTGGGGGCGGTGGTTCTAATCAGGGTAATAAGCCTCCCAGTAACGGCGGCGGCTGGAACGGCGGAGGCTCTAACCAAGTCAACAAGCCTCCTAGCAACAATGGTCAAAAAGAAAGCTCTAACCAGGGAAACAGGCCGCCTAGCAACAGTGGTAGCAACGGTTGGGGCGGAGGTTCGAACCAGGGTAATAAGCCTCCTAGTAACAGCGGTGGGAATAACGGTGGTTCAAATCAGGGTGGCAACAACAACAAACCACCCAGTAATAGCGGTGGCGGCTGGAACAACGGAGGTTCGAACCAAGGTAACAAACCACCCAGCAAGAAACCGCCCAGCAACAACGGCGACTGGGGTAACGTAGGTCCAACTCAAGGCAGCAAACCACCTAGCAACAGCGGCGGTTGGGGTTCGGGTTCGAATCAGGGCTACAGCAACAATACCAAGCCTCCCAGCAACAGTAGAGGCTGGGGGTCAGGTTCGAACAGCGGCAACAAACCGCCTAGCAACAACGGCGACTGGGGTAAAGCAGGTCCAACTCAAGATAACAACGGCGGTTGGGGTTCGGGTTCGAATCAGGGCAACAACTACACCAAGCCTCCTTCCAACGCAGGCTCTGCTAGAGGCTCAAATCACGGCAGGCCTCCTAGCAATAATGGAGGTTGGGGTTCAGGCTCGAACAGTGGCAACAAACCGCCCAGCAATAACGGCGACTGGGGTTCGGGTTCGAATCATGGGAACAACAACAATACCAAGCCGCCTAGCAATGATGGATGGGGCGGAGGTTCGAATCACGGCAGGCCTCCCAGCAACAGCGGAGGATGGGGTTCAGGTTCGAATAATGGAAACAAGCCACCCAGCAACAAGCCGCCCAGCAATAACGGAGATTGGAATCATGGACCCGGCTTTGGCGAAGATTGGGCTGCAGATTGCACCAAGCCGCCGAGCAACAGCGGCTGGGGCGGAGGTTCGAACCAGGGTAACAAGCCGCCTAGCAACAATGGCTCAAACCGTGGGAGCGGCTCTCAACAGGGCGACCCGAAGGCCAAGTCTATGGAAAAAGAGCTGAGTATTAAGGATCAGGAGATTAAGAATCTAAAAGAACGAGTCAGTGCCGAGAAGCTGCAGCGCTTAGAGGCGGAAGTTTTTGCTTTGAAAATACAAAACAGCGCTAACAGGTTGAACCAGAACAAGCAACCCGAGAACGGCATGGGCTGGAACACAGGTGGCAGCGACAAAAACTGGAGGCCCCCTTCAGCTGCGGGTTCGACCAGAAGTAACAAGCAGCCCGACAACAGCATAGGTTGGAAATCCGGTCCCGGCTCCGACCAGGCATGGAGTGTGGCTCCAAACCCGGACTACAACCCACCTAGCAACTCGGGCTGGGTTCCCAGAGATTTTGTTCCGCCTCAAGGCAACAAACCCCCCAGCAACAACAATGCGCCCCCCGGCAGTCCTGATGGTTGGATTTACGGCTCGCCCACAGAGAGCGAACGGGATCGCGTGGCCAAGCGAGTGGAGAACTGGAAGGGATCTATCAGTCCACCCAAAGAACAAGGACATTGGGGCACGCCCGACGGCGGCTGGCATGCCACTCCGGTCACAGATTCCCGCCGACGTGAGAATACGCCCAACAACACCAGAGGTCGAAGCCCCGCCGCCAGGTCTGCTTCTGGTACTCATTGGAAGCAGGGATTAACTCGTGTTGAGGAAGAGCCGGACAACGGTTATGATATGTGGAAGAAACCTCCTAGCAACAACGGAAAGCCGGGTAGTAATGCGGGCCGTAACTCACCTGGAAACTTCAACAACAATACTTCCGGGGAGCAATATGGTTGGAACTCCGGTCCTGATGCCGCTGCTGGAACTGGTTGGGGTGGTGGCTCGGATCGAGTCTCTACCCCAAGCTTCAAACCCCCTGAGAACGATGACTGGACTGGAGGCACGACAAGGAACGACAAGCCTCCTAGCAACAAACCTCCCAGTAACAAGCCGCCCAGCAATAACGGAGATTGGACTCCTGGACTCGGAGGCACTGGCTGGAAGGCAGATTGTGCCAAGCCGCCTAGCAACAGTGGCTGGGGCGGAGGTTCAAACCAAGGCAAGAACAACAACAAGCCACCCAGCAACGCAGGCTCCGCGAGAGGCTCGAACTATGGCAAGCCGTCCAGCAACAACGGAGGCTGGAATTATGCCCCGATCGGAGGAGATTCGAAGCGAAGCAACAAGACACCTGGCAATGAGACCGGCTCTAATCCCATTGCTGGAGGCTCTCGCGCGTGGTACGCGGACTGTACCGTTCCCTGGGATGGCAACAAATCGGCCGACAACAAAGCTTCGAAGAGAGATGACCAGAACGCCCTTAACATTCACACGGTCACAGACTTACCCGGCTACAATAGAGATGTAGCACCTATCGGCCTCTCTGGCTTCCCTCCCGTCGTGGACCATCATGCGCCAGTTCCTCCTGTCACCCCAGGCCCTCCTGGTCGCTATCCCTCAACCCCTTACTCGACCACCACTCCTCACCCACCTGGTTACTTGCCCAACACCTCAGCTCACACCACTATTCTCCCATTGTATAACCATCCTCCCCACGAACAGTACCAATCCCACGGCGCGCCCTGGCAACCCACCACCTGGGACGCCACCAAACCCGCCGGCCCTTCATACCAACCCGGCCAACGCAGCGTGCAGTGCAAAACCCTCTCCGAGGAAGAGCTCGGATCCCTATACAAACAAGTAGTCTTCAGTGCCATGTCCTCTCGCCAGCCACTTCCCCAACCCAAGCCCGACCGCGATTTTACCTTGAGAGACTGCTGGGTGCTGATCGCGCTGAGCGAACAGTTCGATCGTTCTTCGACCTCGAAGGAGAAGTGGTTTGACTTACGGTCCAAGTTTGCGAGCGCCACGGGAAGGATGGTTGATGCGAAGCTGTTGAGACAGAAGGTGAAGCAGGGGAAGAAGGAGGGGAAGGTGGTGGAGGGGTGGGAGGATGATGAGATTGGATGGAGGTATAAGAAGGAGTGGGAGAGGGAGACTGCTTGGTGAGGACTGCTTGGTGAGGAAGGATGGGTGAGGAAGGAGGAGAGAAGGAAGGAGGTGAGAAGGAAGAGAGCAAGGAGGAGAGCAAGGAGGAGAGGAAGGGGGTGAGAGGCAGTTGATGAGGGAGGATGAGTAAGATGAGAGATGAGGAAATTCCAGGTTTTTTTTAGAGTGAGTGATTTAAAGGTTGGAACGTGGCAGGAGGCCTCCATGAGGAAGATCATGTACTCATAGCGTAGTCGTTAGATGACCGAGTCTTACGAGAGGCGGCAGCCGAAATGTAGAGGTCTGCGGTTGAGCACATCTTTCGGCCTACATGCGAGAGGCACTGCAGCAGCATGACCCGCACCACATATGCATATGCCGACGGCCGCTTGAAACGGGGCAGTCGGAGGCAGTCGGGGACTCGAAGGTATCGGACTGTGGACACTCGGAGAGCTTCAGCTGGAAAACACCGTGGCGCCTAAACTCCGGACATCCATGTCCCAGCAACGAGCTCAGATCAAGAAGAGGCCCCAAACATCTTGGATCATCAAAGTTTCCTCTTGCATTATCAACTTTCCTCCGGTTTGAGGCGCATGTGCATGCCGCTCCATGTGCATCACACCTTACAGACTACAGCAAAGAGAACCCTACTTGGAAGTAATTGGTGAGTTCCATGAGTTTCTCCGGTATTGACCTCTTATCCAGACACGCGCCAGGTTGGAGTAGATAAAATACAAGAAGCAACTGAACACACAGCACGATGGACTTCCACCCTTTTCCTTCTCAACGAAGATGAATCACGGCAACACTTGACAACTTCACCAACCATCTGATTCAAGAAGCGGTTTCCCCGGTATCCCACAACCACGGTTCGGCGAGTGACTGATTGTCTGTGACTCCGTAGAGACGCTGAAATAGCTAGCTATACCGTATAGACCCTGCATATTCTGCACGACCTGGATGCCGGAGCCGGCGTACGTAGTCAGAGGCTGTAGTTGAAACGCTATAAATGTGTTCTCTTCCCTCATCCTCCTCTTTCCACTTCCTTTCTACAACTTTTTCGGTGGTTCAACCACCACAATCTTCGCCACCCGCGCCGGCCACAAACGACCACAGATGCTCTTTCCTGTGAAAGACCATCCGATATACAGGGCTAATTTGCTTCTGGCCCCCGCGGTCGGAGGCATTGAGTCTCTGCCCCCGAACCTCCAGAGGATGGATTTCGTAGCAGGAATCTTTAGCTCTAACATTCGAGACCAGAACGAAGCCTCTGCCGGCCCTTCCGCCTCTACCCAGACTCCTACCCAAAATGCTCCCCAACCGAGGACCGTGTTCCAAGTCCCCTCGGCCGCCTGCCGGGACTTCGACCCTTTCATCACCTCCGATCTGGGCGAGTTGATGGTCCGTCTCTGGCTCATGTTGAGTTTGATTCTCGGACATCCTGACTGCACCGACGCAGACAAGAAGGAGGTCGAAGACCTGTGGGAGCACTTTTGTCACGAGATGAAAGAGACTGTCTTTTTTATTCAGAAGAAGAAGGAGCTCCTGTATGCTGCTTGGGAGGCCGACCGGCCTTATCTGGGTCCCGACACCAAGGCTGGTAGAGCGAGGAGGAGAAAGGAGCTTGAGCAAAATAAGCGACTTCGTGAAGCCATCGGCCAACATAGGTACGACTTTTCTCTTCCCTCAGACCGTGATTCTCCGAGAAAAAGCAATATCACTGACCATGATCTCAGCCAAGATAGCCACACTTCTCCCCTGACCGCACACGCCAAATCCGCAACAGAGGCGTCGTACCTTGGTCATATGTCCTCAGGCCAGCTCGAACAAGGAGGTAAGCTGGGAACCCACCCTGAAGGGCAACGCTTGCGCCAACATCAACTCGAACAAAACATGACGCCTCCTGGATCGTTTTCGCCGGGCCACAAGGAGGAGTGCGTGGAAGCTACGCGGGCAGCGTTGGGGGCATTGTCGCTCTCTGAACAAAATAGACGAAGCAACAAGACCACAACTCCCGAGAGAGTACGCCAAGACCAGCACGAGAACGAGGGCCACAAGTTGTACGTCTCGAACATGGGCTACGTATCACCCGAGGACGATGACGGCGACGACGACGAGGACCTCGACATCCAGAACAACATGGGGGCTTTGTCACTCTCCGATCGAGACGGACGAAGCAGGGCCCCAACTCCCGAGAGCCGACACCAACACCAGCACGAGGACGAGGGCTACAAGCATATGTCGGACATGGGCTACGTATCACCCGAGGACGATGACGACGAGGGCGACGAGGGCGGCACCGACGACGACGACGACCACTACGAGCAGGGCCAGGACCAGCTCCAGCACCGGTACCCTTTCGAGTACCAGGAGGAGGAGCGCCGACTCGGTGACCAGCTCCCCCAGGTCGGGGACCGGCTTCTGCACGATTTCCGGCGCCAGGTCCCGTACCACCAGCAGCAACAGCAGCAACAGCAGCAACAGCAGCAACAGCAGCAACAGCAGCAACAACAGCAACAACAGCAACAGCAGCTTCTCGACCTCTCCGCCGAACAGGAGACTCAGACGATTAGGAGGATGGAGCTTGTTAATATGGCAGGGGAGACTCCAACGAGTCGGTGGGGTCATATTGATCCCTCGTCAGAGGAGGGTTAGATGAGGTGGGTTGAGGTTGAATATCCCTTGTTCAGGAGAGGTAAGTTACCATCGTCACCGGGTTTTTGAATCGATATGTACTGACTCCTCTAATAAAGTAGTAGAAGAAGCCGATATTAATGGTAACCTAGGGGTTTATATTACCGTACTTATATGGTACGGTTGAATGTAAATAAATACTATTTCTTAAAATAACCGTACACTTCAAAATAACCGTTTAGTTTAGAATAACCGTTGTAGGCGGATCCTTGGGATTTGATTGGCTAGTTGGAATTTGGGAATGGGTGCTCTTGCCTTTTTTCTATTCTATACTAATTCTAAGGAAGGGTAAGGTAACTAAGACTTCGGTACTGATTTGGGGTGTTTCTTTTCTGTTTTTGTTCTTGTACGATAGCTAGACCTAAAAAGGGGTTATTAGAAGCAGGCAAGGAGCAAATCAGCTATTACCTTATTAGTTTGTACGGCCCCTAACCTTCTTAGTATTAGGATTGGGGATAAAAGGAGGGATAACCCTCTAGGAAAGAGGGAAGAAAGGTAAGAACTCTAGACTAAATATTAATAACTAAAAGAAATATACCCGAACTTCGCCCCAATTAAATAGATCTACTAAATATATTTCGTAACTTTAACCCCCTCTAAGAAAAATTGACTTCTAAATCTACTCTTTACTAATTTAGAAAATAATTAAAGGGGTAAAGCTTTACTTTACTTTCTTTACTCTCTAGTAGTTAATAATTATAATTTAATAGCTTTATTTAATTCCTACGAACGATTCTTACGAATTTTAGATTTATACTTTACTATATTTTTATATAGTAAGCTACTTTCTTTTATTGGGATAGTTTTGTTCTATTTTAAATAGTAATAAGGATAAAATAAGTTTTAAATTCCTAATTAAATTGGCTAATACGAATTTAGGAAGTTCTTGGCTAGGACTTCCTATAAACGTGAAGGTTATCCTTATAAACTTCGGGATATTAATTTAAGAATTAAAAATCGAATAGCGAAGAGTTAATCAATTCCTTCGGTAAAAAAATCTTTTATTCGATTTAATAAAGATTTTAATTCCGGATATATATGGATCTCCGCCTCTTCGACTAATTTATAATTTACTAATAACGGTTTACAAGTATTCTAAACTTTTATTTTTAATAGTTTAGATTAATACCTTCTTATAATAAAGAATTAGGACCGATTATAATAGAAAAATAGAATAAAATTAAAATAAAAAGATTAAAAAAAGAATTTAAGACGAAAAATTAAAATAAGAACGACTTAAAGAAACCTGAATAATATGAATCCGCCCTTTATTAATTTATATCCGGTAATTAAATATTTGTATATTATATGTAGAATTCGTATTCTAATTTAATGAAATTATTATCGGACTAATTTCTATAATAATTTATACCCTACTTAGTATTTTAGAAGCGATTTAAATATTAATTATTAAGGTTAATAAAATTAGTAAGGAGGTAATTAGTATTATTCTAACCTATTTACTTAACTGTTTATCAAACCCTCAGACGCTAATATTTAAATAAAAACCCGGGGATTAAATATATTTACTATAGGTATTAAAGTATTTATAYGAAGAAGAAAATATTAATATAAAATAATAGATYARTTYCTTACTAAATTATTATTTTAATACTAATAGCGACYCTAAGTWTTAATACTATAAATTACAACTTTACTATTTCTTTACTATTAGCGAATCTACGCTAGCTAATATACTTAATACTAATACTAATACTAATTCTCTTAATAATATCCCCCTTCCTATCTCCCCTCTTATTATTTCTCCTCCCGCCCCTATTATTAAAATAATTCTTAATACYGCTACYACCTTCTTTACTAATAGCGCTACCTTTATTTATAATATCGTCCCTAARAAGAAATTCGATAGTAAGAARGTTTYTAAATWYTTTAAATTATTCGAGGAAAAGGTYGGTATCTATAAATTTAATAATAATAAATTTAAAATTACTATTTAATTTTAGTAATATAAGAAGGAGCCTAAGGATGTCGGTAAAGGCCTCTTCTACGATTTTAAGATTAAGGGGATTTATACTTAGGACGAATTTATTAAGAAATTTAAAATTACTTATAAAGTTAAGGATCCTGAATAGACCGATAGTGTATTTGTTACCTTAAAGAAATTCTATATTAAATATATCCCCTATTAAAAAATTAAAATTATAGACGCTATTATTACCTATTTAATATTAT
This sequence comes from Neurospora terricola FGSC 1889, assembly GCA_009805285.1. Classification (NCBI taxonomy): domain Eukaryota; kingdom Fungi; phylum Ascomycota; class Sordariomycetes; order Sordariales; family Sordariaceae; genus Neurospora; species Neurospora terricola. The sequence continues at coordinate 1,569 of RANZ01000383.1, read as the reverse complement.
TCTCCCGCCAATTTTCGAYTAATTRCTCTAAYRTTAGCTGTAACGCCGTTAAAAAWTTYTATAGAAAGTTGAATATTRAAATTARGTATATAATTACTACYTTCCTATAAAATTAAAAGAAGAATTATATATTATAAAATAGAGTGAATTCTCCTAGGAACTAACTAAACTTGTAATTAAATAATTTAATAACGTTGATTCTAACGATTTTTTTAATATTAATAGTAGCGAGGAAGAGATTTTTATTAAGAAGCGTAAGTATAAGAGTAAGTAAATTATTAAATTAGATTCTTCCTTTAATTCTTCGAATAAAGGAACCCTTATTAAAAATTTTATTAAAAAGGCTACTATTAAAGTTACAATCTCTATTAAATTARCTATAGTYTTTAATAATAAAATTATAAATAATYTTACCGTTCRTATARAATARTTAATAATTACCCGAAGCGCTATTTACGCCCCCCCTATTTATTAACCCCCTATTCTCCCCTAGTAGCCCGCTTCCTATTAACCTACTTAAATTTTGAATACTTATATTAATACCCTTTAAACCTATATTTTCTACGGAGGTAATAGTGGCGGTAAAGGCGGTAGAGGAGGTTAGAGAGGAGTGTATTAGTAGTAGTATTATTAATATAGTACTTTAAGTTACTATATTTATAGTTATAATAAGAAGGAAATTAATACCCACTATAATATTACTATTTAGAGGCTTATTAATAAGGAGAGGTCTATAGGCGCTGCTATTTATAAGGGAATTATAATAGATTTTAATAACTTTATTCCTAACTATATATATATAGTAGCCTTTTAAATTAGCGTTCTCAATAAAGTAATCCATTCTAATATAGTTTTAGCCCTAAATTATATTAATTATAAAGATTTTAAGAGATAGGAATTAGATGTTTAGTCGTAAAGTAACCCTAAGAATCCCCCTTTCATCCTTTATTTTAATTTATTCCAGGATTCAGAGGGTTCTAAGAAGCGTTGGAACTAAATTTAAGCCTAGAAGAAACCCCTTAGTCTTAGTATTAATTGTACTTAGATAGGAGCGTTTAATAAGTTTTATAAACTTTCTTCCCTTATTCGTAACCGTATAGCTGGTATTTATATTATATAAATWCAATCYCTAATATTTGTTTAAGTAAAGGAAATTTTTAATTCGGATGTTAATGAAGAACCGATTAATACTTCTTAATAAATTACTATAGTCGTTGTAAGAGAATTGAAGAGGCTTCGAATAGAAGAAGTAATTTTGGGATTTATAATTACCCCTCTTTTCGCCCCAATTCCTTATAAAATTATTATTAAAATTTTTAAGAACGTCCTTAAATAGCCTAGGAGGATTTTAAATAATAAAGCCCGGGCGTGCGTATCCGTTCTAACCTTTAYAATAATARATCTAATAATAATAATATTATTGAAGAAGGTTTTATTTATAATAAAAGAAAGTAGTACAAATTAGCCTACGGCTAAGGACGTTAAAATTCGTAATAACCTCGCCGAAATAAAGGAGATATACCTTATAGTAGTTAAGTTTATAAATATTAAAGTTACTATTACTAGATC
>RANZ01000382.1:0-36691 GCA_009805285.1 Neurospora terricola FGSC 1889 | reverse complement strand
CGCTAAACTAGGTTAGAAGGATATTCGATAATTTAAACGTAAATCTAAGTCTCAATAAAATTAATAAAATTCTTTATACAGATAGTAGTAATACTAAAAACTATATTCTCAACCCTAATCTACTAGTACGTAATAAATATATCGATATTCAATATAAATAATTAATCTACGAAATAGACCGGAAAATATTCACTATTAAATATTTACTAGGTGAGGAAATACTAGCTAATAATCTTACGAAGCTACTTAAACCTAATAAGTACGCAAAGTTCGTTAAATTAATCAGTATAATTCAAAAGAAAGTTCCCTAGGTTTAATTAATACTAGAAAGATTATTATTATATAAATAGTAAATAAAGGACAAGATATTATATAGCCGTCTTCCGGTCTATAGGGGTATATTAGTAGGTCCGGCAGGCACTGGGCGGCTCAAAGTCACATACTCTATGCCGTACCCACCGTACCCTGCCCAGACCGCACCACTTTCTAGCCCTCCAAACTTCTAGCCAGTCTCTCCTTCTCTCTCCATAGCACACACACTCAATCAACCGTATACACGCTTGCTCTCGTTGTTCGTGATCTCACATAAATTCTCATTGAAGTAAATGGTTAGTGTACTTTAGTAGGTAGCCTTGAGTACAATGAAAGGCTGCTTGAATCGGACGTGATCTGGGTATGAACGCAATGCACCATGGAAGCTGGTATGGCCGTGTTRATGCTGACACCCTCTTTCCTCAGCCACTCGATACTAAGCCACAGTTCCCCGGCGGCCTGTCATGCTTCAGCTGAGGCTCGACGGGTCACATCGAAATAGCTGCCCAACGAAGGAAACCGCGACCCCGCCCTTCGTCAAAAGTTCAGGATTTCTGACCCCGAACGATCAGACCTCAAAACCACGCCAGAACCCAGTCGACGAATTCCTCTGTTTCCGCTGTAAACTGCTGCTCGGCTCAACGAGATGGAGTCATTCCAGCCTTCGGGCGCTTCCACCCACCGGCCTCTTCAGGGCAACGAGATCCGCATCGTCACACTCCACCGAGGTTCCTTTGACGACCCTGTCTTTTGCACTCTCGACTACGTCGTCCTTGACGGCCCGCGAGACGACTACGTTGCAATCTCATACACTTGGGGTGACCCGACGCAGACTGAAGACATCGACCTCAATGGACATGCCTACCCCGTCACTCTCAACCTGCGGTCGGCTCTGGCCTACCTTCGGGACGAAGACGAGCCCCGGCGTCTGTGGATAGACAGCATTTGCATCAATCAGCAAGATCTTGCCGAACGCAACGCCCAAGTTGCTCGTATGCGAGATATATTTGCTTACGCTGCTGTGGTCCATATTTGGCTCGGAGATTACGGACCGACGTTTACCAAGGACGAATGGCACCAGGCGTTGGAAGAGGAGTTATATGCCATGGATAGCCCGGCGACGCGTGCTCGGACGTATGAGGAGTTGGCCAAAGACGATCAGAAGGCTATTCGCTTTCTTAGGCAACATGCAATGATCTGTTCCATTCTCAGGAGACCATGGTTTGAGCGGGTGTGGGTCATTCAAGAGATAGCTGTCAGGCACCGGCTGGATCGTGACAGCAGGATCCGATTCTTTCTGAACAATCATTATCACAGGCCCTGGCCCAACCTACTAGAGATGGACGGTCAAAGGTCACCTCCCTTTCTGTGGAAACGACTGGCTGAGAAAAACAATTTCAATGAAATCTGGAAGGCCTGGCTTCTCACATATGGAGCGAAAGAGCTAGCCAAGAACCAGGTCTGGGATTCCATACGTGTCTCACCCATGCAGCTTCTGGCTATGTTACTGTCAATGTTCAGCCTTTTCAAAGCCACAGACCCGAGGGATCGGATATACTCCCTCCTTGGACTTCTTGTCGACCCGGGGAAGATCCCTGAGGAGCTGGCGCCTGATTATTCTAAGCCGGTGGATGAGGTATTTCACGCCTACACCGTTTCGATTCTGGAAAATTCACCATGTGTTGATGTGCTCTCACTCAGCTCTGGTCACCGTACAGGACGAAAGTGCCCATCGTGGGTTCCGGACTTCCAAGGCCAAATTCAATCCTTTTATCTCTTTCCGATTGACTTGGATTATCGGATTCCTGTGAAGGTTCTGCAGGAAAGTCAAATCCTGGAGGTTGACGCCTTGAGAATTGCAGCCGTTCAGGAGGCTGGGAAGCGGTGCGAGATATTGTCCCAGTGCAGGGGTGAAACAACTGACGTGTTGGAAGCTTACAGGCGGTACGTTGCGGAATGTGAGAACTGGATCAGTTATGGTGAGGCAACGTCGGAAAGGCTATCCTCACGGACAAAATTACGGAACTATTTCGAACGGAGTTGGGAGGCCAAGATAAAGAGCGCTGGTTGGTTTCCCGTGCCGGTGACTGCTGCGAACTTGCCAGTATTGCCGGATCCGGACTTGACCTGGGCACATCTCTACGACCTTTCCTTTGCTGGAGATACATGCCTGGTATATACCATGAGTGGCGTTGATGTATCTTATGGTCATTCATTTGCTGACCACATTGCTAATGAGTTCGATGGATTTACGCCTTTCATATGTGACAACGGCGAGCTAGAGTTCTGTAACAACAGGTCCGATGTTCCAAAACCCGGAGATGTACTTTGTTTGCTAAGGGGCTCAAGCAAGCAATACATTTTGCGACGTGCTGATGCCTCATCACAGGGGGAATGGGTCATTATTGGAACGACGTATAATGACGCCGAGTTCAGCCGCGCCCTGGGAGAAAGGCTCTACTCCTCAGAGAGGGACAAGGAGAGTTGGCTGGCTGGCTACAAGCGTTCCCACGGGCACCTAACCGACGAGTACGGGAGTGATGATGAAGTTGACGTTGGAGATGTTGTGGGAGGTGCTCAAAACTGGAAAGAAATTATGARGGAGTATGGCCAGATGCAAAAGGATGTAAAGAGGATCTGGACGAAAGATCCGGACAAAATATTCAAGGCACTCATCGGTTGAACACACTTTCTTAGGTACACGTTGGTAATGACGTATTCACCCACGTCGGTACAGGTAGCCGAAAATAGTTCACTGATTCCCTCCAAATACCAGCTGAATTAATCCCATTTCTTCAAGTTCAAAAGACCACGAGGCCACTGGTTGGAACCAATGAGAACCACTTCCATTGAACGGGCGCTCAGAGGTGGATGTTGAGCGTAAGAATGGTTGATACAGAAGTCATACGTACCTCTATAACAACATCCCCAAGTAGCCATCCTTTGTTACCTTAACGTGCGTGCTTGCATTAGTTACCCGTCTAAATCAGCATCGAACAACTCAACGAGGAGGGCGTTTGGATCCCAGAGGTACTAGGGGGCACAGTACAAGTACTGGCACCGATGAATGCCTGCGGAGCTTCCATCTTCCTCTATTGAAACCAACAATCCACACTCCCAAGATTGTTCTAGTCCCAAGAAGCAGCCTCTTTTAACATGATGCCTTTCTAGATCCAGCGATGTTCATGTTACCATAGAGCGGTTCGCGATAATGCTTACCGAGCAATGAGAAAGAAAAGGGGCCAAAGATAGAAGAGAGAGGAAATATGAAGGACATTACCTGTACTTCGCATGGTAGAATCCAGAACTGCTCAGATACTTGAAGAAGCACCACAGGCGCGATTTATAACCCTCATCACCCAGCCCTGTTCCTCAACTTCTCGTGTTCAGACAGTCAATTCACTGCGGACACCCAGAGAGAACTCACAGCATCTCCGTAGCAAGCCGTTCTCGAAACCGATAACCCAACGGCAACTTCTGACCTGTACAGGTATCAGATCCCCCAGCAACTTCACATCACACGGCAATAACACCAACCATGTTGACGCCAGTGGGCACCGGCGTCCTGCGCTACAGCTACCCTATGGGCGACACGCCAGCCGTGTGCTTGACGCAGGACATTCCCCCTTCATTTCGTGTTCGCGCTCGTGCCCGAGAGGAGAAGCAAGGAGAGGAGAAAGAAGGAGAGGAGAAAACAGGAAAGGAGAAAGAAGGAAAGGAGAAAGAAGGAAAGGAGAAAGAAGGAAAGGAGAAAGAAGGAGAGGAGAAAGAAGGAGAGAAGAAGGAAGGAGAAGGAAAAAATGGAGAAAAAAAAGAAGAAGAGAAGGAAAAGGACCAAGAAGACAACGTTGGTGAGAACGATCAGGAAGACCCAATCAACATCTTGCTTCTTGGTTGTGGAGATCTTCGCAAGATTCTCTTCACAATCAATCATGATAGTAAGTCTGTCTAGCCGTCCATCCGTAGCGAGACTTTGCTAACCGAGAAATAGAAGGTCGCCGACTAGACATAACCTGCTGTGACAACGAGCGAAGCATCATCGGTACGTCTCATCATCAGAAGAAACCAGCTTGAAGAAAAGGGGTAGGGCAAAACTGACCTCTATCCACACAGCCCGCAACATCCTCCTCCTAACCCTCCTCACCGACATGGACTCCCAAACCGCCCTCTCCCTCTCCCTACACGACCTCTTCCCCATCTACTACCACCTCTACCTCCCACCCCGCCTCGCCAGCCTCATCGCCTCACAAGCCCGCAAGCTAATCGAGGTTTCCGACTCCCCCCAAGCCTGGCACGCAAGCACATACGGCCGCGGAGGCATCCGCTTCTGTGACTCGTACTCCCTCTCCCGCGTCCGCGAAATCTGGCAATGCTGGGCTCAGTTCGACGGAAACGAACCCGCGGTTACCGACCTCAAAGCCAAGTTCGAAGCGGACCTGGCTGCTACCAGAGATGTGAAAACCGATGAACAAGTGGATGTAACTGGCTATGGTCTCGTCTACACAGCGGTAAGATCAGCGGCACCGGCAGCGGATGAGGATATGAGCCATCTGAACGAACTCCATGAACGGTTTTGGAGGGTCGGGCGTATTTCGCTCCATGACACCGACGCGGACAAGAAAGAGAGCACGCAGGTTAACCCGATGTTTGTCACGCCGGATGCCGGGCGTGTGAGGATGCACTGGGGACTGGATCCGCTTCTTGGGTTTCCGTTGGCGGAGGCGTATACGAGGACGGCGGGTGAGCCGGAGGAGGAGGATCCGACGCAGAAGGTTGTGGCGCTTGTGATGGAGAAGTTTGCTGCTTGGTGCCAGAGTTTCAAGGACGCATGGGCGGAGAGGAGCGTGGTGACGAGGTGGTTTGTCGGTGATGCGATTGCTTTCGGGCATACTTTGCAAGGCTGTGCGAATGCCGTAACAGGAAGCACCAACTGGTATCGCAGCCGGCATAGCTTTAGGCGTTTGAAGCTTGATGGGGAGGATTATCAGCCCGACAGCTCTACCCCTGCCCCATTATCCTTCATGGTTATCGACACCTCCAACCTCATCGATGACCTCGGCGCTCTCAATGTGCTGATAGCCACCTCCCCGCTGCTCGAAAATAACCTAGCCGCCACGATTTATACCGAGATGCTCACCCGGTACCACCGTACTTACAAAGAAGAAGCCGACAACCTCCTTTGCGGCCCTCTCTCCACCGTCGCCCTCCTCCTCGGTCTGTTCTGCGTAGAACATTCCACCAACACCTCCCCTTACCCATCCCAGGACGCCATGATAAAATACGGATCTGAGATGCCCAGAGACATGCCCCCAAAGTTGTACCAGCCATACGAACGGCTGAGATGGAAGCGGCCCATAGCGCATTAGGCGTGCGCTTTCAACCCGCCACCACATGCATCTCCCGAATCCATGTCTCTGCCGGTGTACCCCATCAAATTCAACGAAAAGGACCTCGTCGGCTTGATTCACCAGATGTATAAACGAATGTTCTGGGACGACTGTCAAGACGACATCATCGCCGCCATGAACAACATGAGGCTGGCAGGCGATGACGACGGCGCCCATGAACGAAGGTCAAACCACAAACTCTACACCCCCGCTAGCTTTGCTGCTTTCCTGAAATTCATCAAGGGCAGAGTGCAAGTTGACGACTGGACCGCGACCGTTGAGGCGATCCTCGCCCTCATTGAGCGAGAACCGCCAAGGCAACCACATGGAGACACTGAGCCGGTCGCTGATTACACTCCGGAGTTGAGGGCCTGGCTGCACCTGTTGGGAGTGTATACAACACCCGAATGGCCGGGGTTTTACAACGCCAGAAACTCGGTGCCGAAGAAGGAGAGGATTTGGCAGTTGAAGACGTGGGTGAACATTCCGCCGGTGATGTGCGTGACGGTGGTGGTGCCTCAGTATAAGTCACCTATGGTGGGCAGGTTGGAGAGGGACAATTTGGGGGTCGGAAGGCCGAGTTTTGTTGAGTGTGCCATTTCCAAGCCGGGCGACGACAAAAGTTGCCACGGGTTCGCGTCGGTGCAACTCGGTTATGGGTGGCCGCAGCACGAGGATACTCGCATAAGAGGCCGCGGGTCGATCCTCAGAGTTATCATGCGCCCCCCGAACTTGGAAGGGAAATACCACTTGATGGTGTCCTTTATGGTCCCGACGTCGGTGCTTCTGACACATCCTGAGACGTCGATGGTGAAGGTCCASTTCCGACGGACCCCCAAYGTCRGCGATTATGRAGATGTCCTTGGACCCGGACTGACCATATACGAAACGCCCCTCCATAACTACGACCAGGTCGTCATCACCCGATACCCGCCTAGGCTGGGGGGCACCCCGATCGTGCATGAGTTTCCCAGGACATTACCTCCCCCGGATCTGCCGGCTAGCGCCACCATCGCAGCTGGCATCGACGGCACACGATACAAAATCACCTCCCTCGCCGCACGCCTCCAGTTCACATCCCCCGAACTGAACTCCCGTCTAGCAAACGGTTACACCGCCCACTGCCGCCCGGTATCACCATGTACATACCTCATCACCCTCAGGGGCAACTTTATCGTGAATGCGTCGCCCACTTTGCCCATACGCGAACCAGAAGTATGCACATGGGAATCAACCTTCCCCTTCTCCTTCCCCCTTCTCTCAGATGTAACCACAGCACACCTCATTACCAGCCCTGCGAGTCCCAACCACAACTTTATCGAGCTAACCGTTGCTACCATCAGCCCAGAGGATCTCCGGGCAACCGTCCCCTCCCCATCGTGGATCTATCCCGTCCTCCTCCCCCTCCCCCCTTCTTCCCCGCCTGTGCCAATCTCATGGTCCCTCCCCTACCTCCCCTGCATCGACGACCTTCCAGTCCTCGACATTGTGAAAATTCGCTCCTCCCGTGGACCCTCCTGGCGCCGCTTTAACCTCTGGCTCAACGATCATACCTACACCTTCTCCAATTGGGAGTACGAACTCACGGAGAAGCAACCGGAATCCCTGCAAGAGGACTTGCTGAGCCCTGGAGAGGTGTCCTGTTTGCATTGGAAGAAGATGGTGAGGGGCATGATTTACGGGTTTGCGGCGGCGGCCGGGAGGAGGCAGAATGTTTTTGCTGTCTGTCTGGAAGGTGGTCAACAGAGGGTGGAAATGGTCTTCTTCGTGTCGTGTCTGAGGTTAGACGTGGCTAATCGGTGCGTGGTGCTTGATGGAGCGGTTCTCGTGAGGACGGGGGCGGAGACGGGTGGGTTGGTGGATGGGTTGGAGAAGGCGTTGAACGAGGCTGATGCTGATGCTACAGCGCCGGCGGAGGCGGAGACGGAGACGTGGACGGAAGCTGAGCTGGACACATCCCTTGATTACTTCGACACTACGCCTGAAGGCCTCCAGCTCTGGAAGGAGATCCTCCCAGCTTACGTCGAGCGTTGCCGAACCTGGGAACATGACACTGAAAGGTGCGAGTATCTCCACCGCGCCGGTGCAACGGGAGTGGTCACCCCAATGGATATTGATGACGAGGAGTCAGCCTCGGTCCTTTGCAGCTGTGGCAACGGACGACTCCCGGACAATGATAGCGTCCCGCTGAAGGTGTGGGAGAGGATCAAGAAGCATTTGGTGAGGGTGGCTATTTCACCTCCGTTTGGATGTCCATTTGTCGAGGAACCGTACGTCCCGGAGGATAAAACAATTGTGAATAATCAGGCTCCATCGCCGCCGCCGCCGCCTCCTCCGCCTAAAGCTGTGTGCAGGAACCCAAATTGTAAGAGAAAGGATGGAAGGGAGTTGGATCATACTTGTCCCGTTTGTGAGGATACAAAGTACCTCTACTGTTCCAGGCCGTGCCGAAAGGCTGATACAGCCAGGCACAAGAAAGAGGAGTGCCCTGGTGGGAAGGGGAAAAAGAAGTGAAAGGTAAAGAAGGATGTAGAGCAACACAACGTAGTAGTGAGCTTGTAAAATAGAACATCAGCTCAAACTGTCAAAATGCGCTCCCCAGCCCTATCTCCCCTTCCTGTTCTCCCATTCTGCCTTAACAAACTCAGCGCATCGTTCCGCAACCATGACCACCGGTGCCATCGTATGCGCACTAGGGATCTTGGGAAACACGCTAGCATCTGCAATTCTCAAGTTCTCGATGCCATGGACCTTCAGCTTCTGGTTGACCACTCCTTCTCTTGAGCTGTTTGACATCCGGCAGGTACAGCTGACGTGGAGGCTGGAGACGCAGAAACGGGAGGCGTAGGCGTCTATTTCGTGGTCTGTAATCGTGCGCCAGTTGGGCTTTTGAGAAGGCTCCTTCTTGGGTTCGCTGTTTGTGGAGGTGGCAGCAGATGGTTGTCCAACTCCAGGCAAGAGATCTTTACCAGGAACAGGAGCCGGCTCTTCATCCGCCGGCTTCTCTCTCTCCCAGAACCTCTGCCAGAGGCCCAGTTTAGGCTCGTAAAGCGAGTCTAAATGACTCAAATCCATCCCCGGTGCAAACGCCAGCGGCGCTTCATACGGATACCCAGTCTTGCCAAACTCCTCTGCCAAGCTCATTGTAAATCGTACAGCCTTCCTCATGGTCGCTCGATCCCGTTTGTCCGTCATCATCGGGTAGAAGATCTTAGCATCCGCCAAAGGATCTGCCGATGCAAGCTCGATGTGCCCCCTCGAATGCGGTTGTACGAGCGTTGTGTACCAGGTAAAAAGAGACTTGCCCGGGACGTTGACAGTGAGGCAATTAACGGGGTTAATCATGATTTCGACGTCGGGAATGTTCCGCGCCAGGGAGGCGTCCATGGTATCTTGGTCTGAGTCATCTCTTGTTCGGACGATTAGGGTATCTTCGTCAAGTGCCGACGTGCGTACGAAGATGCTTTTGGGTGTGGTTCCATTGGCGAGTAGGCCTTTGCCGAGGAAAAGGTAGAGGAGGAGGTGCCAGACGAAGACGAGGGCGTTTTCGAGGCAGTGGATGGTGTGTTTGCGTGGGAGCTCCATGATGATGGGGACGGAGGTGTGGTCGGAGAGTCCTTGTCCCACCGCTGGGAGGTCGTGAATGACTGGGATGCCGAGGGACTCGAGATGCTCGGGAGGCCCGATGCCACTTAGCATCAGCAGCTGGGGCGTACAGATGGTCCCGGTGCAAAGGATGACCTCCCTCCGAGCATGAACAGTGTACTCGTCATCACCACTTCGAATCCTCACGCCCGTCACCCGTGTCCCATCCTTGTTAAAGAGCAGCCTCGAAGCCACCACTCCTGGACAGATTTTCAACTTCTCCCTCCGCTCCCTAACCACCTCCCTCGGTAACCAAGCCTTGTACGCCGAAACTCTCTGGCCCCTCCCATCAACTGTCTGCTCCATCGATAAGATCCCCTGCGCCTTCGCTCCCGCATCATTCATACCGTTCCCAACGGGTAGACCAACCCTCCTCGCCGCCTCTTCAACAAGCGGTATACATCCCAGCTCTAGCCCCGGCTTCCGCGTATCAATTACGCCCTCAATCCTCCTGAACGAAGGTTCCACCTTTTCCCAACTCCAATCGTCTAATCCATACTCCTCTGCCCAACCGTTATAACCGCCCGCCACCCCCCTTGTCCAAAGCAAGGCATTGATACGAGTAGCGCCGCCTAGAGCTTCGGCAGTCCAGAGCGCTGCGCGTCGGTTGTTGGCAGAGGGGATCGGTTCGGAGTGTCGGAGGACGGATTGGAGGAGGGGGAGGTTGAAGTTTTGGGAGAGAAGGGGGATTCGCGAGAGGAAGTTGTCTTGGATCTGGCCGCGTTCGAGGAGGAGGACGACCGGCGACTCGGACGGGGATGGGGAGTTGGAAGAGGGTTCGGAGAGGCGGGATGCTACGGCACAGCCTGCAGTTCCGCCTGTAAGAGGTGTGGTTAGCTATGTCTGGGAAGGGGGAAGGGAAGCTGGGGAGAAACGGAGGGCAGGGAAGGCAGGATGGAGCTAACCGCCAACGATGACATAGTCGAAGGTTTGGTCGTGAATATCAGCTGCGCGGACGGTCGGGTAGGAGGAGAAGGGCCACATGGTTGGGGGTGGTCGAGATCATGCCCCGGGAATTCGGAGGAGGGGTGAGGTTGGTGAGGCTGGCATGATTGGTGACACGGCTGCAATTCCACGCGAGGCTCAAATGTCACGGCAGCATGTTCGAGGAAAGCTCGACAAGCTCGAGGTCAGCGGGAGCTACCGGACGTACAGATAAGGTTGATAAGAAGTGTTGCAGGGGCTGATTTACAGGGGCCCTTCAGCGGATCTTAGTGGGGCTACCTTAACGGCCAGCAACGTCATTGGCGCCAAGGCTGAACCACGCGCCGATCATCCACTTGTTCTTTCTGTCCGCCTCGTCCTTTCTTTGATCTTTTGTTCAGTCCACGACACCGTCTTGCTCTCGGTTCCTTATGCGCCCAACAACATGAAGACACTAGGCCAGTCATAATAGCTATACGAAGTGCGGTAAACACCCGCCCAGTCGAAAACCATGGAGGATGACACTGCGGTCCAAAGTGGCGGACAACAGAACGGCCACAGTCACCACGCCGCCGTCTCCAACCACGACACCAACACACTACAGGCACATGTTCCGATATCCGCCGATTCAGAACATCTACAAGTCATTGATAGGAAAGCAAGCGTCGAAGATGGGGACGAACACTCTAGCACAGCAACCAGCCATCTCCCATCCCCGCGTCTCACCGCAAGCGACCTGGCAGCTCGAGCTGTCCACAACATGAACACCGACATAACATCCGCAAAAGCTACGAACGGCACCACGGCTCCAGAACCCTCGAACGACCGCCTTACCCCCGTCAACGAGACATTGCCCTCTACTACTCCGACCGAGCCCTTGGTGCCTTTCGTCCATCTGCCCACACCCGAGCCTGAGACTCAACCAACAACTCCGGCGCAACCTCTCAGTCCCACCCGCTCCAAGACCCGAAGCCGATCAGGGACAAAGACAGGTGCTCATGATGGAGTTCGCCGTCTGTCCGCGTCCAAGATCCAAGAACTGACGAACGCCCCCGAGTCTCTGCCCATTGCGACAGCTCCCGACCGCCAGCCCGCTGAGCCTACATTCTCGCCAGCCCTCGCCGAAGTCAGCTCCAGACTGCAGTCTCAACTGGGAATCGCAAATGGGAATGGTACAAATACAACAAGCACAAGAACCCACCCGCAAAGGCCTACAATCGCCCCGCGAACCGTGTCTACTCCACCGGTGAGCAGGCGTCTGACGGCCACGGCCGCCCAACAAGCTCATCCAGCTCAGCAAGCCTCGATCCGCCGCAACTCGTACCAGCCGAATCCTCGACCGCCGCCTCTCGATCTCGATGGAACAAGCAACTTTAACCCGGGCGCCGAACCCAGGACCGCCCCTCCACCACGCCAGCCAGAACCTGACCCGGCGCCCCCATCCCCCATACCGCCGTCTATTCCTCTACCGCCCATGTCAGTACCTACACTCTTACAGCTGGAACTAGCTGGATCGCGACCGAGTCCGCTATACATCCACCACTCATACACAAGCGACATTCCCTACGAATCGAGCGCAATCAAGTTTGAGCGGTTGAAGAACTTCTTGGTTCTGCCCTTCGTCCTCGAGCGATCTATAACCTTTGGTGCTTTGGCTTGTCTGGACGCTTGGCTATGGACCTTCACTATCCTACCCATGCGCTTTGGTATCGCCGTGTCGATTCTCCTTCAATGGTGGGGATACGTTATTGCTAAGGAAACTCGATGGCTGGTAGGATTCGTGTGGTACGGCTTGGGACGGATGTGGAGGCGCGGTCGGCGTGGGCGGTCGGAGTCAGTCGCCAGTACGGATGGCCAGCGGTCACGGAGTCAAAGTCGGGTACGGGAGCAGCCGGTCAATAACAGTGCCAGTGCCACAACCACCGGCGCCGACACCCGTCATCCCAACCTCCGCATGGCTCCCGGGACTAAGCCCCCCGGTCCGAGCCGCCGTGGCAGAGGCTACCTTGGCCACCGTCGGACCAAATCCAACCCGTCCAACCTGACGCACTACAACAAAGCCGACCTCCTCCAAGGCGCCGTCGTCATCGTCTCCTCCATCGCCCTCATGTCCCTCGACGCCTCGCGCATGTACCACTCCATCCGCGCTCAATCCGCCATCAAGCTGTACACCATCTACAACCTGCTCGAAGTCGGCGACCGTCTGTTGGCCGCCCTAGGGCAAGACATCTTCGAATGCTTGTTCAGCAACGAGACGTTGTCGAGGGATAGTCTAGGCCGCAGCAAGGTCTTGCTCCCCTTGGGCATCTTCTGTCTGGCGCTGGTGTACAACATTCTGCATGCGGTCATCCTGTTTTATCAGGTGATAGCGCTGAACGTGGCTGTCAATTCCTACAGCAACACCCTGCTCACGCTGTTGATGAGTAACCAGTTCGTCGAAATCAAGTCGGCTGTGTTCAAGAGGTTCGAAAAGGAGAATACCTTCCAGATGGCCTGTGCCGACATCGTCGAGCGGTTCCAGCTGTGGATTATGCTGTTAATCATCGCCATGAGGAACGTTGTAGAGGTTGGCGGGCTTAGTGTGCCCGGGGCAGGCAGCGAGGATGCGGGCCCTAGTTCCTTTCCGCTGCATACGGCGAGTATACTGCCGGCCAGTTTCACTATCCTCCCGAGCTGGCTGTGGAGCGGAGAGGTGCTGAGCCCGTTTGTGGTGGTCATTGGCAGCGAGATGGTGGTGGATTGGATCAAGCATGCTTATGTGAACAAGTTCAATAACATCAAGCCGAACTTTTACAGCAGGATATTGGATATCTTGTGTAAGGATTATTATACGAATGTACGTTTGCCCTCTCCCCCCTTCTTCCGTTCACCGAGCTAACAGCAGTCCAGGCCTTCGTAACCCCCCAGTTAACCCGACGCCTCGGCCTCCCCCTATTGCCCTTATCCTGCCTCTTCATCCGCGCCTCCTTCCAGATCTACAACATGTTCGTCGCCGTCCACGTTCCGACTCCCCTGCCGCCTTCGACACAAACTTCTCTCTCCGTCGATTCAGCCACACCCTCTCCCGCCATGCTAGCCGCCTTGGACCGTCTAGACAAGAAAATCCGCATCGCCCTGGGCCGAGCAGTCTACGGCTACCCCTTCGGAGAATCCGGTGGTGGACTAGGCGATAACGTTTCCGGCCCGGCCTCGGCTCCCATAGGGGATAATATGCCAGAACCAGCCGGCCTCGCAACTCACATCTGGCACTCAGTGTCCAAATGGTTGCCAGAGTGGAAATGGACATCCGACGACGTCATCGCTTTCCTTACCATGATAACCGTCTTTCTCTTGATCTTCTTGGTGCTTCTTATCTTCAAGCTTTTGTTGGGTATGTTCTTGTTGCGGTATTCTAGGGACAGATACGCGCGGATGAAGAGTAAAGAGGCTGCCATTGCTGCTGGACAAGGAGCGGAAAAGGAGTCGTTTGAGACGAAGGGGAAGAGGGTGGGAGGGTATGGACAGGTTGAGGTCGGGGAGGAGAGGAGGAGGTGGATCTTTGCGGATGATCCTAAGGGGCTGAATAAAGTGCGGGAGAGGGAGAAGGGTGGTG
This sequence comes from Neurospora terricola FGSC 1889, assembly GCA_009805285.1. NCBI lineage: Eukaryota > Fungi > Ascomycota > Sordariomycetes > Sordariales > Sordariaceae > Neurospora > Neurospora terricola. Next base: position 22,831 of record RANZ01000382.1, on the reverse strand, counting down.
GTGGTGGAGGAGGAGGAGGGAAGGGGGGAGGGGGTGGGGGTGGGAAACAGGAGAAGGATTTGGGGACGGTGATGAGGTATGAGATGATTGCTAAGAGGATATGGTGAAGAGATGCCATTCTGGGAGAGGAAAAGGAAAGGAAGATTGAAGTTGTTTATTCATTATCTTGTGGAGTTGGGGAAAGAAAAGACTTATGGGTATCCCTGTATCATATACCTATGTCTGACATTGGAGTTCGGCGGGAACAAAAGGACAATAAAACATCTTTTCCTTCCAGATAACCTGCGGCGTCCAGTCATTAATCTTGAGTCTTGCGCCCGGCATCTCTCAAATGCTATCCTTAAATAGAGGTACGTAAGTCTTCCCAGACGCATATCACCTACCCCAGTCACAAAATAGCGGTGTTCACAAAGGAATAACAACACTCTTATCCTCCCTTAACCACCCCATTTTCGCAAGACCATACCGCTCCGTTGCTCACCTATTTAATTGTCAGCTTTGTTCTCAGCCCCTGCAAGGAAACATGAATGGAAAGGGATGGGAAATACGGACGTCCACTCATAATGCCCCGTCATGATGGTATACACCGAATGCAGATACTTCTCAACATCCTCCTCCCTCACCCTAATAGGGTCAGTAGAGGTACAGGTATCTTGAGCGACGACCACAATCTCCCGAAGTCTCGCTCCAGCTGCTTCCATCTTGTCACTGATTTGACCCAGTTCCTTAACAAGGAGAGTGATGGCCTTATCCAGATCGAAATCAGTGGTGCGGTAGGTGAGGTAGATGGCGACCAAACCAGGCCAGTTGACTTTGAGCTCTTTGGGGAGGGAGAGGATGTCGTTTACGCTGTATGTCACCAACCCTTTCGTCAGCGATCTTTGCCACTACATCTCTTAAAACGATAGCAGGGTGGGAAGGAGGAAAGGAGGAAAGGGACTCACATAACAACATTCTTCGCCAACTCGGACCACAAGGTCTTCATCTCTTCTGTCTCGAAGAGATATTGAGGGATGCTGCTGGTCTCGGTCATGAACTCTCCCAAACAAGAAAAAAAGCCGATCCCGTTCGTCCCAGATCTATAAACCCAGTATTTTTCCTCGGTAGGGACGAAGCCGTGACCATCGGCGTAGGTGGATACTTCCACTTTGGAGGAGTGCAGGTACAGTGAGATTTCGGAATAGAGCCTTGTTAGTTCGGTGGGGGTGCAGCCTTGTTTGAAGCCCTCGGCGGCTGGTTGGAAGAGGGTTGAGTATTTTGTTGGTGGTGCCGGTTCTGTTTTCGTTTGGCTCGGCTTGTGGGACATGGACTCGCAGTCACTGTCATCACTGCTGTCGCCGTGGCTGGGTGGGGGAGAGGGAGGGAGATCAGGGGCAATGTTGTTTGAAGGTGAGGATAGAGGGTTGAGACCTAGGTGGAAGGCAACGTATTTCAATGCCCTTTCACTCAAGGTACTCGTGGAGTTCAGGTCCAGGTCTTGTATTGTCGACTCCTCGGCTTCGTCATCCCAGAGGAAGATCCAGAGGAGAAACCAACTGATTGTTGAGAGGCGGGAGAGGGAGGAGCGAGGGTACCAGCTGTGAATAAGATTCGGATGTCAGTATGATGTTCTTCTGTGGTACCGAGTTACACTTTGACCACTGGTGGTCTTTTCACTCTTCTTCCCTACTTTAGCATCCGATGGAGAGAAGGAGGTACTCACTAAGCACACATCAGCGCGATGTTGATCTTCTTTGCCTTCTCTCTCATATCCGCTTCATCAATCCTGTCTTCAATGTTTCTCTCTACAATCTCCTTGAGTTGATCATAGTGCGGGCTGAGTTCCGTAGGGAAGGGGGAGAGAATCGAGCCAAGGCTGGGGAAATGGAGAGTCTGGCCCTTGAGGGTGGTGTAGACTTGGGCTGTTGTTGGTCTCTGTGAGGCGGTGGTGGCCATGTTGGCGTAAACTGAAGTCTGAAGTACCTAAGGTGCCTAGAGGTAGTTTTAGAAGAGGGAGCAAATCTCAAAGTGAGGCTGGTAGAAGATGGGTATTAAAAGACAGACCTGATGAATGAACCCCGGTTTTATATGCTCTTCAGCATCTCATCATCCAACGCACTTTGTCCATATGGCGATGACCCCATCCGACTCTTCTGAGATCCTCCTTCGACCTCCGATACCTCCGTGCTTTTGATGGAGCGTCCGCCTCCTCCCTCCATCCAGCGTTAGCCAGTGATAGTGGATACATCATGTCGATGCTCAGGTCTGAATATCGGAGAGCAACCAAAACTGGGAGTTGAGTTCCCAGGCAGAGCTGTGGCAGAGCTGTGGCAGAGCCGGAGATTGAGACTTCCGAGATGTTTTCGAGCCAACAGCCTCAATAATAATCCTGCACTCCCACCATCGAGGAACCAACGGAGCGGCACATAGTGTCATCCATGTACGATATCGAGGAACTTATGACAGCGTAACGGCGATAGTCGGTATTGGAAAGATAAGGTAGGATAGAGGCAGGCCCAGGAACCGTGCAGCAGCGAAGACAGAAGATGTTTGGAGAAACGTAGTATTTGAAGTCAATAAGTCTATAAACAAAGCTAAAGGATCGTTTTATTTGAATCTGACAGTAGCTGTAACTGAAATATGCACTCCGAGCCAACAACTTGATGTGATCAGTCGCCCGAGATCGGGTTGTGCCTGTATGTATGAAGATGAAGAGAATCATTCAGAACGGAGAGCGAAGAAGCAAACATGAAAAATAAACCATTGCGGTATTGAATAGAAAAATGTCAAGAACTGTGTGTATCCAATTTGTTTGACAACAAGGAAAGCGAAGCAGAAGGAAACCAACACCACCCCCTCATGCGCCGTAGTTCCTGCCCCATGTTCTGTCGAAGTTCCGCCGCGGCCGCGTGTCCAACACATTGATTCATCCGGTAACAACTGTACTCCGATATCCAAACCCAATAATCCCATCCTATAATCCCATGTCCCACCTCTTGCAAGTCAAAAATTCCAAATTCCATCTCTTGGTCGTGTTCATATCCATGTTCATCTCACATCATTCTCATCCCATCATGACCTTCGCCTTAGTTCGCCACGCTCGCAGCCCTCCTCACATGGCGCTCCCCATGTCCCTCCTTGGAAGTCCGCCTCTCCCTTTCCTTTCCATCTCTCTCCCGCCTCTCTTCTCTATCCTTAGTCGCAATCTTCTCATCCTCCTTATCTTTCATCTTCTTGAACAGCGACTTGATCATGTTGCTCTTCTTCTTTCCGCTGTCTCCATCATCAAGATTCACTTCCTTGCTGCTGCTGGTTCCGACTCTCGAAGCCGACTTTCTCTCTCTTTCCTTGGTGTCTTTCTCCCTCTCTTTGTCGAGTTTTGAGCGGAATGAGGAGCCGCCGCCGGCTTCGCTGCGTGTGCTTGTCCGGTGAGAGCGAGAGCTGCGGTAGGAGACTTGGGAGGAGGCGCCGACTTCGCTGGTGGCTTTGTCTTTCTTGTCGCGGGAGGATTTGCGGTCGGGGATGTCGAGGTCGTCGCGGTGGCGTCTGCTGCTGCTGGTCTTGTCTTTGCTGTCCCTATCCTTCTCCTTCTCCTTCCCATCCCGTTCCTTATCAGAATGCCCCCCAACAGCCTCCCTCAACCTCTCCCTCAACCCACTCGGCTTATACTCTTTCTTCACCGTCGTCCGTCTCGCCAGTCCCACCTGAGAGACCGAATCATCCGGACTGACCTCCACCTCCTCCTTATACTTTTGTCTCAGCGCCTTATCCGCCTCCGGACTCCTCAACTCCACCTCCGCCTCCTCCTCACCGGTCACCACAATCCCGCGCCTCCAGCACTCAATCGTGCTCAACTCTTCATCCAACACCAACGCATCCTCATGTCCTCCCGCAGCACCAGCCCTTGCTCCCGCATCAAAGCCCATAGCGCCCATAGCAGGCCCACTCCCATTCCCAGACACCGCATTCATCTCCACCGCCGCCTCCTTCTGCTTCGCATTCCCCTGCGTAATCTTCCTAATAATCTTCCACCCGCCGAACATAACCACCATCACTCCGGCCGCAATGCCAGTACCAATCAAGAACTGCGGGCTGCACAGCAAGGCGTAAATCGCCGGACTGCCACCCTTCAGAAAAGCTAAAAAGGCAGGTGACATCTTCCCAATGATCGCGCTAAGCTCAGCCAGCGACAGGGCAACAGCCGCCGCAGCCTCCGGGTTCTGCTGCAAATTCTCAATCATGCACGACGCCGACGCCTGCAAGCAGTGCGCTTCAAGGAGGAAGGACTCGATGCGGGAGATGAGATCCAGCGCTTCCTTCTGCTCGGGTTCTTGCGGGGTGAAGTCCGGGGCGAAGGTGGGGATCCCCTGCGGTGGGACGGGGTAGGAGTGGTTAATGTTATCGTGGGAGGAGCGGTGACGGCCGCCGCCGCGGTCGAGGTCGTCGCGCAGGTGCAGGTCGGGAGGGAGGTCGCCGTAGGCTAGGTCGTGGTCCATTCGATCCCTGTTTTTGTTCTTGGAAGAGGGAGGGGCTTGTTCAGACTGGCGACGGTTGAAGGGATTGCGACTACGACTTCCCGAGGCGGCGACGTCGAAGGTCGGGCTGGCGGGCATGGTGTTGGCGTGGTTGAGGGGTGGTCGGCCGGCGAGTTCTAGGTCCTTGGTGTACCCTTTTGGCGGCTTCGATGGAGCTGTTGCCGATATCTCCGTGTACGTTTTCAGATTTCCCTCTGTCAGGGCTGTCGAGGGAGTCGGGGCTTGAGACGATGATCGCTTGCGGTGGGACTTGCTGCGCGAAGCGGAGGTGTAGCGAGAGGCGAAGGAACGGGTGTCGTCATCGTGGGATTTGCGGCGGCCACTGCTGTCGCCGAGAAGCTTGCGATCCCTAATGTTGCCGCCGTCAAGCTTCTTGACCGGACCCCGGGAGTCGTACTCATCGTATCCTCGGCCTCGAGGAACTGTGATATGGACTTCTCCCCGTGATCGACCGGAGGAATAGCTGCCGTTCTGGAAGTCGCGCTCTGCCTTTGCGGCTTCTTTCCTCTCGCGATATGTAGCTTTGGCATCCTTGAAGATGCCCATCAGCTGCCTCCCCTATATCGGAGATATTAGTAAATGTCCAATTGCAATTGGCAGGTGAGACAAGGTAGGTGACACATGTGTCAACGGTCTGCCCGAAAGACAGACAGGGGAGTCCTTACCGTGCTGATGATCTTGCCCGAGTTGTTGACGATGGTGATAATCTCTTCGCCTGGCATCTTGGCGGTTGGTATATGTCGTCTTTAGGTGTTGTGGTATTGATATGCTGGACCTGAAAGGACCAAAGCTGCCCGCTGTAGGCGTTGTAATGGCGGGGTACCACGCCTGGAGTAATCGAGTGTTATTCCCAGCCAGTGGTTGACTCGATCGTGGCTGGCGCTGACGGGTCTTTTGGGACCGGTGTTGTCGTTGAGGGGTATAGGTGTAGCTGACGAAAGAACAAGAAACCAAGTAACAAAAAACGTATTGTATGGGAATATGGTCCTGGTGAGTCAAAGAAGAAAGATGCAAGAGTGAAAGTGGTTTTTGTCAAAGGACTGGATCGCGCGGTTCGCTTGTCTCTTCGCTTGTCGGTGCCAGCCCCCTGGGAGCAAAGTGTGGATACAGCGCCACTCTTCTCTCCTCTAGGACTCTTGATGTTCCACTCTCTGGGCTGAGCTTCGATCAGATCAACTGAGGCAGCCGGGATCTAGGTTGTATGTTTCGATTTTAGGTCAGCCGTATGCAAAAGATTCGAATGTGAAGAGTCCAGTAAGAAGTGAGAAGAAGGAGGAGGAGAAAGAAGAGAAGTAGAAACAAAAGCAAAAGCCAAGAACAAAGTCAGGGTAAGTAAGGTCCAGGTCCACTGAGTACGCCAGGGCCGGGGACATTACCATTCGTTAATTCGTCATGCTATGACATGCCCTCCCTCGTAGGTAGGTTTTGTCCGTACAAGTCAGTCCAGTCATATATAAGCCACCGTCTTTTTGCCTTTCTCTTTTCTCACTGGAGAAGAGACAGCCCGGAAACTCCAGAAGCAGGGAGGGGACGAGGGGAAACCATTTGGGAATGAGAAGAATCGGAACGAGACCTCCACTGGCGGTACCTTGTATCAATTCATGCTTCCAGTCATGCTTCCTCCAACCCGAGTCTTGTCCTTGCAAGCCCTCCCACGTTTCCCCGTTCGGAGACGAGAATATCGACAGCCAGCCAGCATGCCCAGCATACCAACGCAAGCAATCAACGCAAGCAAGCAGCGGGAATGGCGGAAGATGCGTCCTATGCGTAGCATTTTCAGGGCTGCTTGCTGCTACTTGGAAGTTGACGACACTCAACCAGTCAATGTTCAATGACACTGATTAGAGAGTGACAATGATTGGGCGAGATGTGGGCAAGATGTCAGAAGTCGGGCTTCCTTGCAGTTTGTCACATTCGAGGAATTCCCGAAAGTCGTCTTCTCCCTCTCTTCTCACCCTCTTCCCCTCCCCCTCCTCTCTTCGATAATTGAAAAATATCATCGCGGAAGGGGTCCTCGATCCGATGACAAAAAGCCACCCAGGATCGGGGAAGAACATGAAACTCTCTTCACCCCCACTCCCACCAAAGAAATTGTTTGTGTGGATCTCTTCACCGCTCGTCTCTCCGCCCTCGATTTCTCTTCATGGGGGTGAGCAAGATGGCCCGTGCTCCTTCGGCTACCTCCCCGGCGGCGGTTCGCTTCAGTTCAGTTGGAACGACGTCTGGAAACGAGGCGCTTCACCTTGTTTGTGGCGCGCTTTACCCCTGATCAACCAATCTGATCTCAAAGAAGTGTGTGTGTGTGGAACCACTTCAACGGTGTCCCCAGCCACTTTTGGAATGTCCAATCGTCGGTGAGGTCCCGAGTCCCGGTGTCTCCACCGCTCGTCTGGTCTCGGTCAGGAACACCTACCCGGCGGACGCACCACCGGGAAGGTGAACAAGGTGAGTCGAAACAACTCGCAAGAACCAGAGCGACACGCGGTGGATATAAATGGACAAGAGAAGAAGATCATGCTCTTCTTCTTCAACTCCATTGCTGAAACAACATCATCAGCGCCAGTTGCTCCCGTTGATTCGGTACGTAGGGGACAGGTCCGTCAACCACCACCTGTCGTGTTACGAATAACGCCTGCTAAAAACCGCTGTATGTACCCCGTAAAAAGACCCGGCGGAAGCGAACACTGGCTGGCGCTCTGCAAGACAGAGACAAGCAGAGACGAGAAAAGCGGCCAATCAACCACCAACCACCTCGTCGGCCTTGCTCTCAAGACCGTGAGAACGGTTCGTCAGTGGTTGAACTGGTGCAAAGAGCTTGCATTAGGGGCAATGCCAAATCATCAATTTGCCCCACTCGCACCTCGTGGGCTTGCGAATCTCGCGAGCGTTGTCGTGAGTCCGCGTTGAGTGCTTGCATAGAGAGTCATTGAGATGGTCGTAAACGTCTTCGATGTCAAGATTCTCCGAGTCCCCCATGTATTCCGTGAGATGTTGAGTTGACCGCGCAAGCAGCTGGCGTGCCGCGTACGCAGGTATCCTTTCCCCTCTCTTACCTATCTTTCTTCATTCTCCTCATGATTCAAGGTATTCGCATGTCAGCTTGCGCGGTATTGTCGCAAGTCCCAACGCCATTGTCGGGTAGAAACAAGAAACGACAATGCAAAGAACACCAATTCATTTCTGGCGTTACCATCCTCAGAAAATGTGCCCTGCAATTGGAGACACGACAGCAGTCCGATTTGTGTGATGATGTGGGTGGGTGCCCCCCGTCTGAGCCATCGTGATGGATGGTGGTCCGTGCGGTGGGTGACTGGGCGTGTGAATAAAGCCGGCAGACTTGCTCGCGATCATTAAAGTTTACAAGCTTGGGAGACAGTGTAAGAGTACACGCTAGGAATGATGGCGAAATGTGCAGAACAGTAGTATCAAACTTGTTGAAGAATCGCGAGTACAGTACTGTACCTTGACGCGCTGGCGAGTGTTATGCCATCCAGCTAGCTGGTTGAAGATCGTTTTCGCCGGCAGTTGGGGTATCAAAGCAACAAGACAACACAAACATGCGGACAAAAAGAGTTAAACAATGAAACGCTTGAAGCCAGTTTGCTAAATAACCAAAAAGGTAACCAAATGCTGTTGTCTATCATGCCAAGGAGTGTTGTAAGTATCCAAACCCGTGAACGCCATGCGATCAAAAACAATATGCAAAAGAACAATTACACCAAGCAATAAAGAACTCCAAGGCATTAGCCCTCTTTGAACATCTGTCCAACTCTTTTGGGTTGGGTGATCATGCCAATGGTAGGTATCAAAGGGGATATTCTTCTGCCAACAACGAGTGAAGACAGAGAATTGAAAAAAAATAAAAATGGAAGCATGTACACTCGTGCCATCATCATCATCATCGTCCGCCTAGGAGATGAAAACAGGAAGTCGGCTGCCTCGAAGCTCGCTCTTGGCAGACTGCTTATCCTTTTTGTCAAAGTCGTGCAACTGCAGCCAGCAGAGCATTCTGAAAATCAGCGTGCACCAGATAGCCTGGGCGACAGCTTCCTGTGTGGGCACCAATGCTTGCGTAGTTGGCGAGAATGACAAGGTTCGATGTGGCTCGGCTGAGCGAAAAGTGACAGCTGGGGTGAGAGCAGGAGTGGCCGTACCTTGCCCTGTGACATAGGCCCTGTTCAAGCGCTTGAAGGATAAAACAGCGCGGCCTCCGACCTTTTTGAGAACGTCCTCAAAGTATGTCCCCATGAACTCACGCTGCCTGTCTTCTGGATTGGCCTCACTGAGTTTCTCGAAAAAGGTCAAGGCCGTTGGCTTCGCAGCATCTTTCTTTTCCCCAGTCATCGCCACTGCGGTGGATTTTGCCTTCTTATCGTTCGGTTGCTCCGTCACTGGTTCGTTTATCATCTTGAGAATCTCCTGGAGATGCTCACGAACGACCATGTTCACAAGACCACGCTCGCACGACTGTAGATAATCGTCGCACTCCACAATAGCGTCGTGTAGTTGGTTGAGAAGAGGAAGATAGTAGCCAGACATCACTGCTGGGTGATCTCTCCGCTGTTGTGTTGGCTTCCTGCCCTCTCTTTGCTCGCCCTCTTTCGTCTTCGCCCATGGGAACAGTCGTCCCAGTTCCGCTTCTACCAGTGCTTTTTCTTCTGGGTCTTCCTTGCCTTTCCGCTCCTCTTCCCACCTTTTCAACTTGTCTTGTAAGATCTCGTCCTCTCGTTTTAATTTTCGTTGATTCACGTCCTTCTCGTTTCTATCCAATTGTTTCACGACTTTTCCGGCCAAAACTTTAAGAGCGTGAGTCTGGAAAGAGGCCTGCATATACTTTCTGTCGTCAACCCCCGCCTCAAATTCTCGGATGAGCTTTGTGAGATCGAAAAAGTCTCTGTCCCAGTTATACGGTGTCGGATTAGGCAGCATGCGGTAATAGCTGTCTCTCATGTAGAGAGACTTCCCGAGCATGCCGATGATCTCGAAGGGAACTGCGTAATTCATACGTCAGCAATGTCGTCGATGAGAGGAAGAAAGTGTGAGCGTACCTGCGAATAAATGTTGGTGGACCGCGTCCGTTGTCTTGAAGTAGTTGGCTGTGCTCGTATTGCATCCTAGCTGAACCATGGTCTCTGCGATTTCGGGCAAGCTGCCCAATTGAAGCTCATCGGGATCCTTGGCATCAAGCCTGCGGATATCCTCATCCTCTTGGAAAATGGTGGGAACATAGCCAAAACACAGTGACTTGATGCCGTCCACAGGTATAGTTCTGTTCTCCCGGAAGCGGGCCTTGCCGGATATTTGAAAGGTGAAGTAGAGGCCGAGGTCGGGAATAGTACTGCCGGTAAGCATGTAACCATTACCCTCGGCGCGGTATTTGTCCCTTGACCGATCGAACTCCTTCCAGTGGATCCCCAGCATAGCGGCAATCTCAACTATATGGCACATGGTGCTAATAGCGTATGGCTTTTTGACACCGGCGGGCATGTTGTCCCAACTGTGAGGTTTGGGCTGAAGGGCAACGACCAAGGTGTGCTGGGCTTGGGGCAAGAAAGTGGGCGGATCTGGGTCGGCATCTTGGTCATACTCGTCGATTTTATCGGCATTTTGGTCATAGTCGTTGACAAAGCCGGCATTGTTCTCGTCTTGCCTCTTCACCCAGTCAGCCTGCTTGTGATGCTCGTCAACCCATGCGGTGCTGGTCTTTTCCATGACGTTGAGTTGTCGCAACAACTTGAGCCAGGTGGCTTCTTCGTTATCTGCCGTGAGTACGCGATTGTTATGGTGTTGCGGCTGCTTGTTCACCTGTTTTTGTCCCTGTCGTACCCAAAGCCAGGCTATCGCTTTGCTCCTCAGCATCTGACGCAGTTTCTCCTTGAGCCAGGTTTTCCAGCTCTTCAGGATCTTGCCCTGCTCCTCCTTAGCCTCTGGCTCCTCTTGTTCCTCTTGAGTCCAGATCCATGCCTTCCATTTACTGTCGTCGCTCCCCGTCAGGAATCGGAGTGGCTCTTTCGGCACCGGGCCATAAACGTTGTCTGGTTTGCAGACAAATATAACAGGGGCTTTGTACAGAACCTCAAAGCGGAGCTCATTAGGGCGAAATTTGCGCGTTAGGGTATAGAGCCAGCCGCCGCTGAGACTTTTCTGGCAGTTGGCATAGCCTGTGGCAGACGCGAAGTACTGTTGGAGAACTTGTAGGAATGTTCCTATCAACGCCACGAGCGAGATAACGAGGGCGGCCGTTTCGATGCTGCCCATGTTGTCGGTATAGGGGATGGCCCCAGGCGCAGAAATGAAAAGAGGCCGCTATGGACGAGTTGTGTTAAAGGGCATGGGTGTAGATTTGGGTGTCGTTTGGATTTCTCAAGCGTCGTAGCAGTGACCGTGTCTGGGTATGACTGTATTCGTGATCGTGATCGTGGTCTCGTGGTTGTTGTTGGTGTCGTTGAATCGTAGGAGCGAAGAGGCAAGTGTAGTCCGACGGAACAGGATGGGACTCTATGCACTGGACATGGCCTGGAGCAAGAAAGAAAGTTGATAAGTGTCAGAATTGTAACAGACAGAAGAGGTTTAGGAGGAGGCGCAGCAATAGTATCAGTTGTGACGACGACGTACCTCGACCTCGATCGCTAAGGAGGCTCTGCCGCCGCCATGGTGTGTGCGACGGTAAACAACCTTTTTGGGTGCGACATGCTGGAAGAAGTTTGGAGGTGGTGATGTCGGGCGGATCTGATAKGGTAGGACAGGGCGATAGGGGTGGTCGGGGTGGTCGAACATGGGTTCCGTTCTTGTCGTGTGTGTACCCGACGAGGGTCGAAGAGAGGACAAGGCCACCAATGGTGGTGATGGAAAGTCGAGAGTTTGTTGCATTGGAAATGGACTCGATGGAGATCAGAGGGCGGAGGGACTGCGCTAAGATTGCGCCAAGTTTTGGGGTAGGCATCCGTCTGCAGCGGGCAGACAACTGTCACTCTGTTGACTGTTACTTCCCACGCGCCGCGCCTTCCATCCCATCTTTCATCTTGAACATGATGAGATGACATTATCCTTTTTTATCTTTCGCAACTTCCATCTTCCTCTGCMCACTCCTTCCACTTCAGATGTCGTATTCAAGACATCGAAAACTGAGCAGTCAACTTCATGAAAGGTGGAAGTGAGGTGATCGAGTCTGCCGTGCTAGGTAGGTCTTGGGAAATGATTTCCTTTTCAGCCCCCAAGCCCCATCTCGTAGGAAGCCCAGGTTCTGGCTCTTCTGGCCTGTTTCATCGTGGGCGACCTCCGCAGCCACCACGGCGATATCTCCCGGTCCGACTCTTTTTGCATCAGCAACTTTACAAGAACAGAGGGTTGTTGAGACATCGCCACAATGCAAGTCCATTGTGGTATCTAAACTCGGACCAAGAATTAGCATGCTGAGGTGGCTGTTCTCCTCTTCAGATGCTGCGCCTTGCTGCCTGCGTGGCCAAGGAGGGGGTTACACACAAGAATCATTTATTTACGTTTGACAAAACAGGCAACCTCCCCCTATAGCTGAGCCACAACCGGACCGGGGCTTCCACCGAGTTTGGAGGGAAACGACGACAGTTCAGTCTGAGGTTTTAACCTGGAAGTGATGAAGGGCCCCGCCACCTCCACCACTAAAGCCGGGGCGGACCGGGGCGGACAAGGGCCGTCCCGGTGTGCTTGTCATTGTTAAGGATGAACTTGACGATTCCTTAGAACAAGGAGCCCAACGTGTGGGTTGATGGCAAATGAAGAGACCAACCGACAATAATTCTTACGGGTGGTCGTTTCTGAAGCTGAGCGAAAAACATACTTGAAGAAAAGATAACTTTAGCTTCACGCCTTGGTCAGATCAACAACATCGGACTGTCCCTCTCTTTCACTTCAACCACTTCTGCCTGGCTCTTCAGCAGTTCACGGCAGGCACTTTAACCAGGCGTGCCAGGACAAATGGATGCCTGCCGCAAATCGGGTCCTGCAAGTTTAATGGATCCAGAACTCAAAGCCCAGTGCGCCAATGGCCAGCTCTGATTGGAGGATTCCGGTATCGCAATTCTGCCCCGCGCCCCCGCCATGATCGCCATCACCAACACCGTGTCATGGATGTTGAAGAGGAAGGAAGTCCCTCAAGCAGATTCAGCATAGCTGTTGGCAGATGGCAACCTCAATTGACTGACTGACTGGAGGAAAGAGCAAAAGCTACCTCGACCGTGGAGAACTTGCAATCGTTAACAGCCATGCTGTCTCGGCGCTCTCCCGGAACTCTCGGCGAGCGAGGGCGAGTTTCCGCAGTGGGGGCATCGATGATCTTCGGCGCCGGGAAGGGGTAACCACGCCTGCGACGGCGACTCGGGACCGGGAATGGGGTCAATAGTGGGCTCGGCATGAAACGCGTGGGAGTTGATCTATGACGCCGTGGCCAAGCTTACAAATCGCAATCATCTCGAATACTTTTTCAACCACTTCATTCCCCTTCGTATCCGCCTTCTCCCGACACTTTTCTTCCAGGTATCACCAAACAACTAAACACCACAGCAATCATCACAATGGCCTCCAACCCTCCCTCCAAGTGCTGCACCGTCGGCTTCCGCCACGAGTAAGTCCACCACCAACCACTTATCCACACCACCGTCACTAACACTAGTTTGCTTCCAGGGGCGAGCCAACCGGCTCCATGACCAAGGTCGCCGACAAGTGGGACGCCTACATCGCTAAGCCCTCTGGCTCCCAGAAGACCGGCAAAGCCCTCCTCTTCCTTCCCGACATCATCGGCATCTGGCAAAACTCCAAGCTGATGGCCGACCAGCTGGCCGCCCAGGGCTACCTTACCTTGGTTCTCGACATCTTCAACGGCGACCCTGTCCCGCTTAACCGCCCCGACGACTACGACTTGATGGGCTGGTTGGCCAAGGGCAGCACCGGCGATAACCCGCATACCAAGGAGGCCGTCGATCCCATTGTGCAGGCCGCGATCAAGGCGCTGAAAGAGGAGTATGGTGTGACCAAGATTGGAGCTTTGGGCTATTGCTTTGGTGCCAAGGTAAGCTCCCTTTCCCTTTTCTGCCCACTTAAAGACAGTCACTGACATCCCCAAAGTGCCTAGTCCGCAACATGACCGCCACCGCCCCCTTCACCGGCATCGACGTCGGCTTCATCGCCCATCCCTCCTTCGTCGACGAGGAGGAGCTCGCCGCTATCAACGGTCCTTTGGCTATTGCTGCCGCCGAGACCGATTCCATCTTCCCTGCTGAGATGCGTCACAAGTCCGAGGAGATCCTCAAGGAGACGGGCCTACCCTACCAGATCAACTTGTACTCCGGCGTCGTCCACGGCTTCGCCATGCGCGCCGATCTCAGCAAGAAGCAGGAGAAGTATGCGCGGGAACAGGCCTTTGCGCAGGCTGTGTCTTGGTTTGAGGAGTATTTGGAGTAGATACCCGGGGTTGGATGATGGATATTTGCAAGCGGACGCTGTCATATACAAGTACAAGGTTTAACGAAATCGAACGATCAAAAACACGAAAGCCCCCCCTCCCCTTTTCCGTCCATGACCATTTGCTACCTAACCCTCATAGCCGTCGCCCTAATCCTCGCAGTTACCGTCGCCAGCGTAGTAGTCGCCACCACCACCACCGTTCTCGTACCTCCTCCTTGAACTTCTTCCTCTCTTGGACCCGGCAGAGCCCTACCACCCGTCACCACACTTTCCACCTCGTGGCCCGCCGCTGCCGCTTCCAACTCCGGGTCCGTCCCGTTTATCCCAGCCCACCATCTCTTCGACCCGCCCGCCGCCGCATAAGCCTTGAACATATTCAAAACCGTCCAATAAGCCAGCTTCTTCACATAGTTATTATCCCACAAACAAGCCTCCCCTTCCGTCGGAATCTCGTGCGGCACCCACGAATACTTGTCCGTGAAATCCCACACCGTCACCCCCACACATTTCTTCCCCCCTCCGCCATACCCCTTGTTAACATCCAAACAAGCACCCACCACCTCCCCATAGTCCTTGGCTTGCTGTTCCCACATCGCTCTCGTGCTCGGCGTCTTCAGCGGACTGTGTCTGATATCCAGCTCGGTAACAGCCACCTCATCCACCACCTCCAGAAATTGCTGCATCGTGCTGACAATCTCCGAGCGAGCGGGGACGAGGCCGACTTTGAGATGGGATTGGAAGCCGACGCCGTGGACGGTGGCGCCTTGGGCCTTGACTGTGCGCAGCATGGCGAGCGTGATGGAGATTTTGGGGCCCGGGGAGAGCGAGGTGGACTCGAGGCCGTAGTCGTTGTAGTAGAGTTTGGCGGAGGGGTCTGCTTTGGCGGCGGTTTTGAACGAGAAAGTTATGAAGTCGAGGCCCATGGCTTTGTACACTTGGGAAATCTCAGCTCAGCGAAAGGGAAGTGACGATGGAAAAGGAGGAAAGACATACTCGGACTCTGCCTAAACACCCCATTATCATCAATGGCTTCATTCACCACATCCCAGGCATAACACCTCCCCTTGAAGTGCCACGCCAGATTCTGGATGTGTGCAGTCAGGATCTTTTCCATGTCGGCGCGGGAGTACGTCGTTTCAACTACGGTATCATTTCTCTTGCGTCAGCCACCATCAATTCATATTACTCCCCCTCTCTCTCCTCACCGAAGATTGAAAACATACCCCAAGAAGGCAACCCCTTAAACCAAACCATGGTATGACACCTCAATATCTTCTTCCCTCCTACGCCCGCTTTCGCAGTATTCGCCACAGCATCTGCTTCGGCCCAAGTAAATACTCCTTGGACCTGCTCAATATTCTTCCATTTTTGCGCGTTGATGGGCGTCAGAGAACCGAACTCGCCTGAACTTTGTAGTATGGACATGTACTGCTCGTTGTAGAGACGCGGGTTGTCGATGGCTGTGCCGAAGTAGGAGAGCCCGGCGAGTTTGGCGTACTTATCGAGCTGTGCTGAAACCAAGGGGAGGGAGGTGAGGGTTAGGAGGAGGAAGTGAATGGGGAGGGAGAGGAGGAGGAGGGAGAGGAGGGGCTGGATGGTGGGGAGGATGGTGGATGTGAACTTCATCTTGATTTGGAGGTGGTAGGTGATGGAGTGTATAGGGAGTTTAAAGGGTTTGAAGACTGGATGGAGGTCTGGAGAGCGTTCGAGCGAGCCGCCTCTTACGTCGGAGTCCAGATTTACAAGGTGTGAGGGTTAAGGTTTATCTTTATACTCCCACCTTCTTCTGCTTCCCTCCCAAAGGTTTGATCGGGAACAGGAACCGATCGAGAGAACCTGGAGGCAAGTGCAACCTTCAAGGTTATCGCAACCTTCAAGGTTATCAGAAAGTCCAGTGACCATCAGCAGCCACCAATACCCTCTGTTTCCGCTCCTCTGTTGGAGTCACTCATCAGGACATATTTCCTAACTGAGCCTTCCCCTCCCCTCCCCAGTTCCAAGTCCAATGGGTCCCAAAACTTGGAGCAACTGATCGGATGAAAGAACCGAGCAGAAGTGAGGGAGAGGGGTTAGAGAGGAGTGAAGGAGTGAAGGAGAGGGGCAGCTTCGGAGCCAGTCTCGGAAGAAGCTCGGAACAAAAAAGCTGACGGCGACACAAAAACGTCTTTGTTCCCGTGATGATGATGGTGTTCGGAGTGGTGATGGTGGTGGTGGTGGTGTGGTATTGAACGGATGGCTGACGCCACCCACGATTTTCTGTTCAGGAACAAACTTGGTCGATTCGTCCTCATCAGACCTTGAGGTCCAGCGCAGAACTGCTTAAAATCTGCTATCTACCTATGTTCGCTTCAACCACTCGTCAAGGAAACAAGTCATATGAGATATCGGAGCTCGTTTTAGGTCTGGATCTAATCGAAGYAAGTAGGCGGCGCAAAGAACTTTAGTGCCGGTGATGAACTTGCCGAGACGGAGAAGTTGACCGCGTTTGAAAGACAATCCATGACGCACTTGAAGAAGGCATTTTAGCTCCTGTGTGTCATTCCACAACGCGTCCCAAGATCTTGGGACCGAGAGAGACACAGGTGACTGGATGGAATGTGTGAATAGAGCCTCAGTCATACTTGGGACACTGGACTACTGCGGTGTCATTCCATCCCTCCCAGACTTTCCCCAGACGTTGGGCTCCAAGGTTTCATGATTCATCTCCCCCAGACTTGGCCCAGATATTGACCTGTCACTTCCCCAGATTTTCCCCAGACTTTTAAATTCTCCGAGATTCCAACGGTCTGGGCCACGTTTTCACCACATAGAGGGCGAATGACACCTTGTAACCATCCCAAGACCAAGTAGAACCATAGGAAATAAGGTGCTGGACCCAAATCCACGGTGGTCATCACGCATCACGAGTTAGATGCTGTGTCTCCATGATATAGTAGCAGTCTGGCTGACAACTCATCGCTGCCGTCATTGACGGACGAACTCAAACGTTGGGTGATGACCGAGACAGGAAGGGTTCAATAATAAGGCCGAGGAAAATGAGTCTTGAGACTTCTTCGAAACTGACAGCAGGATCTTGCATTTTGTCTTGTTGAAAAAAAATCTGACAATGCCACTGTAAAGTGCCGATGCCAGTGTGCCCCGTCGCCATCTTGTGACGAGCTAAAAAAACCTGCAAATGCAGTCGTGACAACTTGGCTGTGTTACCTTCCATGTCTATCTTATTCCAATCGAGGACCTTTCTTACTCCAGTCAAACTTTCAAATTGGGTTGTGCTACTCTTCCGGATCTTGGGCACCCAGGCCATGTGAGCGTTTCCCCTCCTTAAATCCATCTTCGTTCCTACAGCATTCAATGATCGGGCAGTTAGCTTTGTGACACCAAGCCGTCAACCTTCTCAAGCTTTCAGACTTACAGCTACAGTCCTCGTGGCCTTTCGGAGAGCATACGTAATTTGACTCCCTTTGCTGGCTGGGAACTTGATGCTGTCCCGAACAACTGGAGTGAACGTGATACTCGAATCCCACTCTTAACTGACAGAAGTGAGCTACCGGACTACCTCATCCGTCAGCAGTGGCGCACCTCCCTTTTTCCCTTTCAGGCTTTCGACTTCAATAAATGCCCGACTGGCTGGCCTGCCTTTTCGTTGCAATTTTCGTTCATTACTCGTGGAAAGGAAGATGGTGTGAATGATAGAGAATACCCGAACCCTAGTACCGCAAAACTTGGTATTTTTCAACGCACGACACTGAGTTGACAGATTGATGTAGGCCATATTTATCGGCATTAACATTTAACAAGTTTCATAGTGGGTATAAGTACTACAAGACCCCCGCTCTTTCCAACCAACTCGCTCGCTCACTTCTCCAGAAGACAACGAAAACAACCATCTTCTCCAACGTCATCCAACCCTATAATCCTACAGCTTACGCCAACCAATCCCAAATCTTCTCAATTATGGTAACAGGAGGCTTATACTCTCTCTGCCAATGTTCATCCTCCGCATCAAGCGCGGCCTTTCCAGTCGTGAGATCGGCCTCCAACGGGCTTATGGCTTTCGGTCGCTTGATAATCTTCCAGCCACCGTAGAGGAGGAAGAAGATGGGGATGCCAATGTAGGCAGCGATGAAGTCTGTTTGAAATCATTGTTAATACTTCTATTGAGTGAAGCAACGACACCCCCGGAGGGTCTCCACGAAGTGTGGCCGCCGTAGGCGAAACGGAAACAGGGACGAAGTCGGGGGAGACTTACCAGAGACATCCCAATTGCCCTTGATGAAGACAGCAAACCCGCTGAATATAATGATGATAGCAAAGTAGATAAGCGCGAACCAAGCCGTGTAAGGTTGGAACTTGCTCTTGAAGACCAAGGTATCGCGGTTAATGCCCTGAACCTTCAGCGCCTTGTAAAACCGGAGGTAAGCAATGCAGATCGAGCACCAGGTGAAGAGACTAGCGATGGTAGTCAAGTTCTGGAACCAACTGAACGCCTTTGCGGCACCACCTTTGGAATCGACAGAGAGGTAAGTGAGGGCGCCGATAATAGCCGTGGCGGCAACAGCGTAGTAGGGCACACCCTTCTTGCTGCAAGTGAGGAAGATGCGCGGGGCCTGACGGTTCTGCGCCAAAGCGTAGAGGTAGCGAGAGCCGGTGTAAAGGAAGGCATTGCCAGAGGAAGTGGCGGAAGTCAAGATAACAGCGTTGATAATGGAGGGCAGGACGGAGATGCCAGCGTTCTTGATGCCGATAACCCAGGGGGAGGCAGCAGCGTCGGAGCGGCCTTCGGCCTGAGCGTCAAGAAGGCCCTTGTCGTCGGAAGACACAAGGACACCAATGGCGAGAGAACCCAAGACGTAGAAAAAGAGGATACGCCAGAAGACACGACGGACGGCCTTGGGGATGTTCCTGCGCGGGTTTTCGGCCTCACCAGCGGCAACGGCGACCATTTCGACACCACCATAGGAGAAGGCAGCGTTGACGAGGGTGGAGAAGAGACCCAAAAAGCGTCCAAGATCGCCGTGCACCTGACGCGGATATTCTTTCATAGCACCTGGGTGCTTCCAGTAGCGGAAACCGAGACGTTCGTGGCGCGGGTTTCCGCCGAGGTCGACAATGAACGCCATGATGAGCAAGCCGACGATGGTGATAATCTTCAAAGACGCAAACCAGAACTCGGCTTCACCGTAGATGGAGACGGCAAAGATGTTGAGGAAAATGATGACAACCCAGATGATGCTGATCCAGACGGCGACGTTGACGCTTTGAGCGCCTTCCCAGAAACCAATGACGAGAGCGGCGGCAGAGATTTCGGCGCATAGGGTGATGGAGGCGGCGTACCAGTTGTTCCAACCGACAGCGAAACCGAGAGCATCATCGACGTATCGAGCGCAGAATTGAGGGATAGCACCGGGAAGAGGAAGCCATGTGGCCATCTCACCAAGACACTGCATCATAGCGAAGACAGCGATACCGGTAAAGGTATAACCGAGGAGGATGGAGAGAGGGCCGGCATGGGTGAAGGCATTTCCGATACCGAGGAAGAGACCGGTACCAATGGTTCCACCGAGAGCAATGAACTGAATGTGACGCGACTTGAGACTACGGTTGTTGTCAGCGACGCGATTGCTGAGACAAGATTGGAGTGGTACTCACCCACGGCTCACGTAGCCATACCTGGCCGCCTCATCTTCACCACCAAGGACAGCAGCGCCCTCCGTGTAGGCATCGTTCTTCCTTTCGGACGAGCTGTGTCGTGAAGCGACGCCGGCCAATTCCGGGTCGGAAGAGTGTAGGTGTTTTTCCGCCATCGTTTCGACGTCGATGTTGGAGAGTGTCGAGTCGCAGCTGAGCGGGAGAGGGTGATCAGAGTAGCATCAGCAGTGTGACAGAAGACTGACTGCAGGCGCAACGCGACAGGAAGGGGGGAGATCTGGGGATTATAAACGATGGGTAACAAGACGGGAGGGGAAAGGTACGTGTGTGTAAGGTTAAGGTTGACGGCAGGGGCCTCCCTCGTTCATGTCCCGTCCAGCCCAGACCCAGGCAGCTTCATGAGCTTGGTTCATCGAATTCCGCGTGCGTCTCTGTCTCTCTCTTCTACGGCATAGCTACCCTGGCAGCGTATTCCATAGTACATGCAGCAGGCTGGAGGACGGCGAGGGCACGGATCAGACTGTATGGAAAGGGTACGTACTGGTGACTGGAGGATGAACATGGCTTTGCTTGCTTCTTTGTTACACTTGACCGGGGTCGTTGTCGGTGTCTCATATTGCAACCCACCCATTGCCGGGTAGTACGCCACCAGTCTGCATGGTTCCATATGAGGAACTGGCCAATGGGCGTAATCTGGTGAGAGATATATCGCCGTAAGACAGTCCAAGGACACCACACTGGTTGCCAACCGCAGCCTTGGTGTTCGACGAGTTCTCCAGTCGATGGAGTCCAGCTGCAGTGATTGCGTACGAGGCTGGTGTGGGGGGGTTGACTTGATGATAACAGCTCCATTCTTGGCATAAGTAAGGTAGTCCGCCCCCCTCCCCCCTCGAGCTTCTTTGTTTGGTGGTCGATGGAACGGGTATGCCGTGGTTTGGGAATGTCGACTGGCTGCCATGTCCGTCACTGGACGGGAACCAGGATAGTCCTTGGTCACCTTCACCCCACTGTCTCCAGAGAGCTCTGATATGATATCGTATTTGCATCACACTGAAGGAGTTTCAATGTGTTAGTGAACTGAAGTGAAAAACAAGGGGATGAATAGTGCATTGTCCACTGGACTGGATATCGGAGGACCATGACCGATTTGGAATGCTGATCCGGCATCTTCTGCCAGTGTCAAAGTGCAATCGGACGCATACCACTCTCCTGGGACACTTCGGTTAGAAGGCATGTGGTCTGGCCACTGCTGTCAGCCCAACCGAGTGCCATGTTCCTCTTGATGCCTTTGTCGGTTTGTGTGTGCCCACCAGTTTTCCAGATGGCAGTCTCATGGCAAACCGACAGGGCAGATTCCGTACCAGAGTGACACCGGGCAAGGCGAGGCGAGGCAAGGCCGTTTACCTGACCAGAAAATGGGATAGGTAGGTAGGATGGACTCCCGCCTGGATGTGACAAGTGTAAAAAGGCGATGCGTTGCTTGCCGGTCGATGTTGGTGTCGCACTGATTGTCGGTTCGGTGATTGTTTCTGGAACACATCCCGCCCCGTCTCGGACGGGAGGGACGGTCGCCAGTTGGCACAAACAGGCAGAACACTGCTCTGTTACTCGGTCACTCTGGCAGGAAGGAGGTCGGTCATCGTCGCGGATTGGAATTGTTCCTGCCGTCGAACAACACTGCCTCCCACGTCCCGTCGTCGTGTCTTATCACTTGACGTCGCGTGATTGGTTCGAGTGGCAGGTGAATGGTTCCCATCCGGGGAAGGTACGAAGCCACTCTGATGCCAAGAACCCCAGACCGGAAGGTGCGCTAAGATCACCAAAACAGGGGCCCAATAGGCCCACTATATCCACTGAGGCCCCTAAAAGCGGGCGCTACTCACAGGCCCTGAGTCCTCCACTCCACTCCACTCTTCACTTCAGCCAAGCCGGGCGCCTTCCTATCATCCGACCTTTGTCTCGACTTCATCCGATCCTTCTCTCATTCAAGCTTTTACTCCAAGACGAACCAAGCCGGGACAAGACAAGTCAAGCACTCCAAAAGGCGATCAAGCAACGGGCTAACAAAGAGGCAAGAGCAGTCAAGCTTTTGGAAGGCAGGAAGGGACCATTGATCGAACTGAATGCCAGCAGGTGATGAGGAGTGAGTGAGTATCCCCTTTCCCACTGGAAGAACGAGGCAGAGAAGCGCTCCGATTCGTTCCTTTCCCGATGCTGTCAGTTGGCGGCCAACATGCCGACGACATTGCCCCAAGTCGAAGCTCGTGATTTGCGACGATACCGTATCGTACACGTTCGTTATCACGAACTTGTCCCTTTCCGGCCACCTTCTCCCACCCCCATTCTTCGCTTCATGATAAGGAAGGTTAGCGTGGAATCATGCTCGAGTTCGGAATGTCTCTCTTTTTTGAACATGGAATCGAAACACTTTCCGAAACCATTTCCAACCTCCTGTCATCGTCGTTCAACAACATTGTCTGTGCCTTGGACCATCACTTCTCACATACGATTCCATGAAATACCGGTCAGTAACCCCTTTTCCTGTTCATTGTCCGTCCGGGGGACTATCATGCCCAGCCCGGAGTATATTACACTCAATTCACCAACACTGTCTTCCCATTCGATAACCGCTTCGACCACCCAAATGAAGCCATTCACCAAATAGATTGGGTGCCATCACGGCCATGGCTTGCATCCCACCAGGGGCAATTCCCCAATTCCATTTCTGCGTACCGCCCMCTATTTCTTCCCTTGTCCTGCCATGCCTGTTTCTTTTCGTTCTTCGCATGGAAGAGTTACCTCGAACCGAAGTTCAAATCGAGAGGATCCTGTCGGACTGCGGTGCAACCCCAAGCGGCAACTGAATGTCTGGATCATCCTCCTCCAACCCGTAAGAACCGATAGCAAGCGAGCTGCAAACGGCAAACTGCCCTTCTTCACACGCATTCCAGAATGTGGCCTTCCATGTCGGGTGCAAAAGAGTTCTGACACCTTACTTGACGGGAAACCTTTGCATTGGTCCAGTCCTACAAACATGGTGGCATGGAGCCGTTGCTGGCCGCCTTCATGTTGAATGTGTCGACGGCTTGGTGAACCAACACCACGCACAACAAGTGGCAGCCCAATGAACCCAGATCTATGGAACCATCAGAAAGAAATGGTATGTGACAGTTTGACATATCCTACGGATACTCACCTCGCACCTATACACGTCACTCAAGACGTGTATA
>RANZ01000381.1:0-37224 GCA_009805285.1 Neurospora terricola FGSC 1889 | reverse complement strand
ATAGGCTCGAAGCATCACATCCTGCCCGAAGCCCCACTCCATGCTGCAGGCTATGGCAGCGAGTGCCTATGTTATTCACGCGGGTCTTGGGTTGTCGGGAGAGACATGAAGTCGGCTGAACAAGTTGCATTGGCGTCGACACAACTTGGGATCATGATCTGACGACAAGCATTCTGCTGCCTTGTCTGGGTGATCTGGGGTTCTCTCTCCTTTCTTTTCCGTTCGGAAGACACCATCTCCGGCGACTTACCCTCCTCTACAATCACCCGTAACCATCTCGGGAAAGGCTCCGAAATTTCCCCTAATTCGCTAAGGACACGTTCGCATCACCACCAGTAGCTGTTACAATCACGGACGTCCCACTTTCCGGAGGTATGGCTCAATAGCGCAGTCGCGAATCGTGGGATAGGGTCAAGCCGTCGACTGCGATGGACTCCGGTAAATATCTCCCCTAGCTCGTGTTCTCGGTCTTTTGAAGATCTCCATGATGCCATTGCGTTGGTTCGGTGATTCTTCCCGGATACTGTGGGCTCGTCAATGTTTTCCGTTTCCTGTCAGTGCTCTCGGCTCATGGTGTCAGTAAAGGGACATTTATGGAGCGAGCCGATGGGTTGATCTCAGGACTTCCACTTCACCGTACGGCGTCTTACCATGTACGTTTCCAATTGCCGGTGCGAATTATCGACAGCGGCTGGGACTAACATAACATCACGTTGCGATAAATTGAAGCGTAACAGCTTTGTTCGGAAATGTGGACAGTTTGAAGCGTATGCCGCATCGAGTTCGACTGTTACTTTGCCTCCTTTCAACAATCTAACATCAGTGTTGCTCGGCCCAAGGTGCTGCTCCAACTCACGCTGAAGTTATTGAGTTGAGAACGGGGATGTGTAGTTGCTCCGTGTCGGCGTGAACCGTAACGACAACCGCGCGGAGGGTTAAACGGCACAGTACACTTAGTGCCCCTTTCGACGCAATATCAGCACGTTTGGGGCTAATGCGAGAATCCCAGCAAGAGAGATTTTCGGCGAAATTAGTTCAACAAGATCGTGAGCTACTGCAAAGTAGGTAAGTCGTCCACCCCCAGTTCAGATTGACCAACCCTGGCGCCCTTCCAATCCCTCAAAGACTGTCGATACCCGGCCCCAGATTTCGCAGTTACCAATAAGGCACGCCGACTGGACAAATATGCAGTGATCGTGCATTATGGTTTGGTTACACAATCAAAGGCTTTCAAGCCCACCAAGATTGTAAGAAAAATGAGTGGTCATAATCAGCCCATCGCCCAAGTGTGTAGGCCTGTGCCACCACCCAAATATGACTGTCGGTGACGAGAATAAGCAATGGTCGTCCCAGGTCCTGGGTCCTGGGTGCATCTCCCGAATTCGCTAGCATCCATGGCCGATCTCGAGTGCTGATTGGGACCCCTGATCCGACCAGCRTGATCAGAGAAAGGGCAAGACATCGATTCGCAAAGCAGATTTCTGATGGGCAATTTTCGATTTTCGGGGTCCGGATCTCGAAACCCGCTCTCTCATCCCGCCCGTCCCTGCTATTTGGCTAATTGGGAAATCGATAAGGGGATGAGGAAAAAGCATGGTCATCCCGAATTGGGCGAGCACCACAGTAACGGTAAAACACGAAACAAGGTACGCATGGCAGGCCTCCGCCACCTTGTGCTGAAGAAACGAAGTTGAGCCGCCATTCCGCCACTGGTTAGTTGCCCCGTTTTCTTCCCATCCATCCATCCCACTGTTTCTACTCGCTCCCCTCTAATCATCCTCCTCGGACTCTCAGACTATCACACGCCTTCTACACCCCTTCTTAGCCCGTTCCTCAGCCTCGGCTCTCGGAGACTGCCCCGGAACTAGAAAGTATGCAAAGGACCTTGCGATTTGTCGCCCTGTCTTTTCTTGCCCCTGCGTTGCCCCCATGTTCTCAGATCCCTCCCCCCGGTTCCCCCATATCCCAGTGGCCGGAACCGAAGCGGCATACGACGTAGGACGTATGTGCACGGATTACACCGTACATGATGTGAGATGCTAGGCATCCTGATGGTGACGAGGATGATGAAGATCTCCCATGCATGCTGCGAACATCTGGACATGGCATGCGACCTTTCGGCTGTCCTTTCCTGTTCTGAGCCAAGTCCCCGTTCGGCTCGTCTATTCGTCCAGTCGCCGGGATGAGACTGGAATGGAACAGAGGGCACATGCGAACATGTTTCCAGCTGGACGGATTACTGTCCCCGTTCCGATTAGAGGGAGGTATTCATGACGCTCCTCGTGTGCAGTAATGCTTGAGAGTCAGCGCTCGGGATTCACCCGGTTCTCTATGTCAGTACTCTGTTGTTCAAGCTTCACTGCCCACCCTGGTCTATGAATATTTCCTTATGTTGGCTGAAGTGAGTTCCTGATCCTACCTTGTGGTCCAACTGACGCAGTCTTTCACCCCACAAGTCTGTCGACGTACACAGCACGGAGAAATTTCCGTGTACCTGGAGTTTGTACTGTACCCCTGCTGCCCACTCACCCGTTCGTCCTTGGAACTACCAGAGCGAGAGCGAGAACGGGTACGAGTGCGGGATGTCAGTCTTAGGCTTAGACCCACAGCACCTGGATGAAGGGTCCATCCACGAACTGACATCAAGCAGCAGACATCAGAGACACAATCCTCGGACACTGACATGAACACCAGACGGGTATGAACAGGATCTCTAACCGGCTTGTCTCACTTGTCATGCGTTAGTAACGTATCTGATATCGACTTTTGAAAGGCAAGTTGAGAATCTGATAGATGATCAGTCCGGTGATAATGGCCGAGACAATGAGACATTTCCATCAGTTATGGAATCAACCCACTTGCCTGTCACTCTGTCAGCTTCCCCACGGTTCCTAGTTCCAGCAGTTTTATTCCCATGATCCTAGCTCCGGGCCACCAGGCCACTGGCAGATCACAGGCACGCGATTCTATGGTAGCGAGGGCGATCTGTGAGCAAGGTTCTAGCCACCGTGAACGTGGGGAAAAAGTGGGAAGGCCTCAGAACTTCGAAAGAGAGGGGCCTGAGGGGGTCTAAAGTGTAATGGAGCAATGGAGTGAAGCACTGAAGCAGGCACTGGTAGGTAAGTGACATCGGATTATGACCTGAAGGGGAAATGGTGTGGAATATGTGGAACTTCTGAGCCAGGGGCTAACTCCAAGTACCTATGTATAGGGATCATACGTTAGGCTGCCCGATACTAGCTACTGTGTACGGGCGAGTGACCAGAATTTGGTATCGGGGGTTGTTTGCTCGACAGCTGGCAGGCAAATTGTACTTCGAGTAAGTACCCTAGTTCACCTCTGAAGGCAAACCGAGAGTAATCGTACTAACATGATTCCGCACACGTACAAGCTGTTGAGGAAGTTTAGCTCTATCCTGCGAGCTGCCGCCAGCCGCCTGGCGAGCACCGGAGAGTCCATCCGGTTGATGAGGCCGAGGTCGAAATGCCGCCATGCCACACTGTGGCGTCTAGGCAGACCACCCCGTCGAACTCAAACGTACGAGCAAGACCCAACAGTAAAGAAACCGATGGCCTGATCGTTCTGCCAGTTCTTGTCCCTTGACTGTCCGAATGCTCAATGATGGGTGGTATGGACTAGGCGGCAGAGCCTGCTGGCTGTTCCATCACTGGCAGGCCGTGGCAGGTTGCGGCAGACCGCAGACGTGATATCGAACGCCGGGTACCACCAATCCGGTTAATGGAACTGGTTGCTGGAGCGGTAGGTTCCATACCAGATGGCAGTGTCGGAGGTGGTAGCCGGACTACACGTCTATCTGGCTCTAGCTCTGCGACCAACCTGCCTTGGTGACCGACTGGTGGTGGCTGGAGGTTTCGTCGAGTGGAGCTGTGAAGGTCTTGGTAAGTTGTCAAAACTTCACATTTACTACGAGTAAAGGGGAGAAAACACACATTGTCATCTTGTAAGACATGACAGCTAACAGCTTTAAGACAGCCTTGGGCCAACTGCGGCATTTTTGACTTCTCGTTGGAACCAAGCGAACTGAACTTGTCAAAAAAGACAAATCACAAACTACGGATACTACCGCTTACCGCAACTCGCTACCATGGGTGAGTTCTCGCGGGCCGTCTGCAGAGCTCAACTCCAACCCCAACCCCTTCACAACATCATCGTACTCGTAGGTTCATGTCTGTTTTACCGCTTCCTGGCAGTCTGACATGCGTACGCCGGCCGCAGCAACATGGGGATGACGATGGTATGGGCACCTACAGCTAGCGTGATATGGCTGGAAGTTACATCCCGGAACCCGCTCCCGGAGTTATCCATCATGGTTCACCAGATGCGAACAGACCCTGACCCGCTGACCGACCCGCTCCCCGATGTCCTTGTTGCCCGAAGATTGAGACATTCCCGGCGTCGGTAATGCCCCACTTGCGCCGTCCAAACCCCGGATAGGTATGGGGGTTCATTACCAAGCTAGCCATCACACGTGCTTAAACCCTTCCGAGGATCGTAGGCAGTTAAGTTCGCTAAGCATCCTCCAGGGCCCGTCACTCAATCCCTAATCCCCGATCTCAGACATAACAAGGCCATTTCAGGTCCCCTATCACACGGAATACCCACGCCATACCGATTCACACATGCAAATGCCCCTAGGCATCTCTTTTAGCACTCGATTTGAGATCGACAAAAGGGAAATCCGGATTGGGAATCACACCGATTCCCATCTCCTATTTCCCATTGTCAAGGTGTGAGACAAGCGCGGACAGATTCCCTATCAAGCTCCCATCAAAGACATTGGGGTCCATTATCAGTTTTTGGAGCACATGGAGTTGGCTGGGAGAGAGCGGGAGGGGCTAAACTGAGGAACAAAGTCCGCGGAAGAAGAGCTCTCCCAAACGTACGGTAATTGCCGACCTCAGGTCGTACGCTTCGATGTAGCTCCCCGATTTCGAAAGTAGAATCCTTCAATGGGACGTAAGATCCAGCTAGCTGGCCGGCCATTGGTCAAACGCCACGAGCTCGATCACCTTACAAGCTGGGCACGTTTGGGGTGGGCCGCCTCCCCTGATTTCACCCAGTTGGTGACCCATGTCCGCTACTTTAGCACTTGGCATGGTCAGTCACATCATCAACCGCCGGTTGGTCATAACTTCTTGATCATGCATATCTGTGCACAGCTTTCGTAGCTGTTGTTGACCGACCCAACCAAGCTAAGCTAAGATACGAGCTAAGCTCCCTAAGATAAGCGACATAAAAATGTCTTAGATACCCTTTCACCGCAGATGGAGCTTGGATCTTACAGTTCCCTAGCAAATATGACAAGTCACTTTGCGCTTACCTGTGTCACGGACATCTCCACGGATCACGAACCACTCCTGGCGCTATCTCGTTCTGTGCATCATTGCCTGCCGGATGCACTTGCTCGGATTGCATGGGCTATCGAACACCCCCCCTTCAACTTCTTTGGGAAGCTGTAGTTAGGGACTAGGGAGTACTAACCGAGTAGGCGACAGGCACCTAACAGCGTGGTCGTAGCCTCATTCATTGCTTTTTACGGATGATCAAGGCGTCATTCCGGATGGTGAGACAAGCCTTCAGTCACATGCTTATGTTGGTGACATTGTTAATGCCAGTCAACTTTCTGACATGTTGGCGGGTAAGACAGTAAACTGCCCTTCTCCGCTTGAGTCGTTATTGACTAGTGTTGAGTTGGTTAAGGGTCTTTCAATTACTGTCATGAATTTTGCGGAGTCTAAAACACTTTGCTGTTGGCTGTTGGTCAGCAAGACAGAAATCTAGGCAGTTCAATGATCAGGCGGTTAGGGGTATCATGAACTTTCTTGCAGTGTAGTTGAACCTACTGTCGGATAGTTACAGCAGCTTACAGCTTGGCTGGTTGCGGATGATGCAGAGTTATAAGCTAGCTGTTTGGGGCTTTGAGCTGACGGCATGAAGGCCTGAAGGGGTTAGAGGAATAGAGGGAACTAGCGTGAAGAATGTGGGGAGCGGAGACGTCAGACGCTAGGGAGGAGTGCCTGGGGGTGCGTAACGGACTTGTAAAAAGGTACGTACCACCACTTTTCACCACTTTTCAAGTGACAAAGTTCAAAGGTCGATTTTGAAACTTCAAACCCTCGCATTCCACCCTCCGCAACCCGATATGAAGCAAAACAGAGCAAAAAGCCCCCTTTTGGGCCAGCTGAGTTACGTGGATGCGTTAATTTTTTTGTAACGTGGATATTGCTCGATATAGAGTTGGACTGTTGGAAATGGAGGTACTTAGTCTGACGGATTTTGGTGAGAAATGTGGCCAATAGTATGAAAGGATGGAGGCGATTGGGGAGGCGGTACGTACCTTTCTACAAGTCCGTTACGCGACACCGAGTGCCTGAAGAGGAACAAAGTAAGTTAACTCTTCTAACCTCCATCTGCTCGGTCTGTGTCAAAATGGCTGTTGATGAGCAACTCAATGACCTCGATGACACTGCATAACGAACACGTATAATTATGGCTGTCAACAACAGGGTTAATCCATGTTGGAATATGCAGGATGACTTAAAAGGCTTTGAGAGGGGGGAATTGCGAGAACTACCTGACGCTGACATAGCAGGAGTGTAGGACGACGGGTACGGGGACTGGGAGCTGGGGAGGTGGGGAGCTAGTGAGCTAGAGAGGAAATGCGTATGCGGCACTGCGGTGGTGGCCGTGAATATGGCTGCGAACTGACTGATATAACCATGTCAATAACATGGGCACTATCGACTGCCTACATCTGCCAGAAAAGAACATGATTATCAAAGCAAGTGTTGACTTCAGCGGGTCTATCCAAGCCATCTCACTAGGAAGGAAGTCAGCAATACGCTAGAGGATCCCCAACAACCACCTCGATTAAGTACGATGATGGGAGACAGATATGAAAATATGGCAGGATAACCAGCGTAACACAGCAGTCGGATAGAAACCCTGCTGCCATCGCCATCCAGCGTCAGCCAGCGCCATCAAGCGTCATCAAGCCTGGCGTCATCAAGAGATGCCATATGTGAACCCGGTGCATCAACTGCGTGATCTGAGATTTGAAAGCCGCATATACGAAATCTACGGATGCAAGATTCTCTTTCCCGCCTACCTCTAGTGGCCTGGCGAGCGGCCTGGCGAGCGGCCTGGCGCCCCTAAAGTGTGGTGTCAGTGGCACGATGACTTGATTGCGAGGGAGGGTGTTCATCATACCATACAATCCCATGTCGTGGTGGCGGTTGGCTGGCATGGAGGCTCCGAGGAGAAAGAAAGGGAGAGTGGAAGCCTTCCTGACTTCATGATGGTAACTCCTAGAGATGGTTTGATTGATAGCATGAAGATCGTTCGATGGCAGCAGCGTCAAGATGCTTTAAAACATGTACACATTTGGACGACAGCTGTCGGAAGATCCAAAGGCAACAAGCCCAAGGCAAAGCAAGACAAGGACAAGGGAGGCAGGGAAGAGAGCTGGAAGAGAAAGTAGGTAACGATACTCAAGAGCTGTTAGTGCAAGAAAGCCAGCGAAAGGAGGGGATCAATCCCAAAGCAAGAAATGTGCCCGAGAAGACAGAGAAAGGCTTCACCGCCAGGCAGACCAGCAACAATGGAGACGAAGACAAGGACAAGGACAAGGCATACAATGGAAATCAGGCAAGGACAGGGTAAGTAGGGAGGCTTACCTGTGGGCAAGGCAAAAGGCAAAATAGGTCACACAACCTTGAATGGGCGATATCGACGTGTGAGTGCGTGATCGGAGGTATGGTTCTGCATGTACGACGACGATTCTTCAGAGATGGTGTAGGGGGCGCTTGTGACAGCTCACGGGGTACGAACTATCGTGAAACAAAGCCTTTACTCCCGAGCAATGCCAGAAGGAAAGATGGGACTTTAGACGTCGGGAAAAGTCACCTAATGGCAAGGGACCTTGTGAAGGTGGCGATGATTTGCTATGAACACACGACTTTTACTGTTCTTCGAGTGATGTGAAGAGAAGAAGATGAAGTAGTAAAAGCAATGTTGCTATATAGACCAGATGAGAAATAACAAATTCCAGAAGAATATGCGAACCGCCAACATCGGATGAAAAATAACAGTAGCCATCATGCTATCCGAGTGTCCCTAGCCTCCAAGCCATCTGCAACTGCCAAGTTCTTGCCCCCGAACGCTGTCCAGCCCCAGCCACACCGCAAGCGACGAAAACCAAGGTGTGCGCCACCATGCGCTGCAAGTCTCGCTTTAACTCCAGTCCCGGGTTTATCGATAGTTGCCTCCTGCCCCCAAGAGGTCCGAGGATTTTTGCTTGCCGACAAAGCCCCAAATAGTTCCTCATCGAAATCCTCATAGTTCCTTCTTCCACATATACCTTTGTTTCCCGTATATAGTCCAGTGGTGTTTGCTTCATAATAAACCTGTATTGAACAGTCAAGCGCTTCTTTGCTTCCGTCTGTACCGCCAAACTTCTTTCCCACCGTTTTAATGCTTTCCCCTCTCTTACCGTCGCTTTCTTCCTGGTTCTCCTGTCCGAGTTGAACATTATCCCGCCCCCGTCCCTTGTCCGCCTTTATCCAGACTCATGCTCCAGCGCCATTTCTTTCATCCCAACACTCTTTGGTTTCYCCACTCAATACCTGCAGCATGGACCCTGGCAAGTGACACTTTTCTTCATTGCTCCCTTCACCCAACTCCAGTCCACTTTACACCGTCTCTTTCCCAGATCCTGGATCTATCGCTTTCCCTTCCCCTTCCCCTCCCTCCCCGTTGCCCTACACCCCCCACAAACAACATGATAACAAACCATATCCGGATCCGCCCCCCTTAACAGCCCCGGTCTTGCCTTACACCACGCGTACTCGTTCCCCTTTCCTCCGCATCTGCAGCACGTCCATTTGCCGCCTAGTTGTTCGAGTCTGCATTGCCCCGAGGAACATTCGAGACTGGTCAGGCAGGTCGAGGAAGCGCAGGGGTTGTTGAAGTCCATTGTTTGTGGTTGTTGTTGCTGGCTGAGGGACATGGAGGCGGTGGAGGAGTAGAGGGAGGTGTAGTCGACGGGGAAGGAGGTGCCGTCGTTGGAGTAGTAGGATGTTGTTGACGCGGAAGACTGCGAGGAGGTTGGAGAGGTGGATACCTCTAGGGTTGAGATACTATTGGACATACTGTTAGACATGGAGGCAGACATGGCTGTGGACGCAAGGTGGGAGTCATCGTAGATGGCGTTGTTGCAGGGTTGGCGGTTGCCGGTGGTGAGGTCGATGGTGGCGTCGAGGCAAAAGAGGTAGTGGATTACGAAGTAGAGGTCCTTTGGGCAGGGAGGGATGTGGTGATGGTGGAGGTAGTGGTAGGTGCACATTCTGTCCGTTTGTGTTATTTCTTCTCTTCGAGGTCGCGACGTCCTTTGTATCCTGCTTCTCTCCCAACTTATTAACAAGTTGAGCTCCCTGTGGTTTTGATTTCAACTGTCCAAGAGAGACTGATATCTTGCGTCTCAAAATAATCCTTTCAATGCGGTTCTTTTGTCGTGTCCAATGACGTTTGATGTGGGTACGACGGCCTTTCTGTCTGTAACTGGGTTTTGACTGGCAGAAAGCTGCAGCTGGCCGTTCTTCTTGATGGGGACTACGTCTGTTTGTCTCAAAAGGAGGTTGATGTTAGCATCTTTCCCTGAGCAGTCTTTGATGTCGCAGTAGAACTTACAGGATGTTGTGGGATGAGCTTTGCGGTCYGGTTAGGCCCTTCTATTAACTGTGTTAAAGGTTTGTTGTGGATCAATATTCTTTTCAAGAGTGTCTATCCAGTGTCTGGTCGTCGTTTGACTGGCCGGAGTAGTGATAAACTTCAAGTTGGAAAATGTTGTCGCTAACAACCCTTTTCCGTTACACTTGAGATGCACCTTGCCATCTCCTTATATCTTTCTCTTCCTCTGTTCCTGTTCATCTCTACCCTCTACTTTACATCTGACTGGCATGTCTCGTCCGCTCCATCGTGCCATTCCTTCGGCTCGATGCCGATTCGGTCTCTCCCTGAAGCTCCGTGGGGCAGCACAAACCAAATGAACCCTGAAGCAGAATTCGGAAGTACTGGCCGCTGTGTACATCGCAGACTTCCTAATCAGGTCGATATTTGGCAAGCCATTGTCCAAGATGTGGTGCCATTTCCCTGCCAAGCAAGCGCCGTTACGGTCAACAGCTCGGCGAAGCACGTGGGTGCCTCGGTGAACGATGGGCGAGTGTAAAGCATGGGAGAAACGTGGGTCTGTGAATGTAGTCGGCCTAAACTCTGGATGATGGTTGTACAAGCTCTGAGACAGCTATGGTAGTGCCTCTTCTAGGGAGCCAAGCGCCGGGTACGTTGACTTCTCGACTCTCTGATACACTCGGGGCTTGAACTTGGCGACTGGATACTGCGATTTGTCCGTTATCAGTCAGCGATATCTGAAACAGGCCTTGAAGGTTCTTCAACATCCACATCTCACTTGATCAGACGAGTATGACGGTATTCTCATCTCAACGTGGACGCCCTCCGAGAATAGCTTGGTTATAGGAATGCTTTGGGCGATTGCGGCGTCTCTACACGGCGTGGCCTCGCAGGCCCTCGATTCGGCGGTTTGCAGCGTATTCGGAATAAAGCGGCAACGGCACGGAGTCTGTGATGGTGTCGTGATGATCCAAGCTTCGCTTTCCTCTCGAGCTACGTCCGTAACCTAACGGATTTTATAATCCGAATGGCTGTTTAGTCGAAAGCAGCCAGGCCACCGAAGGGCCCGACTCGCATGACGCATCGATGATGAAACAGCCATCGTGTCGTTCTTCTACTGTCAGTCGCGGGATATCGCGAGAGATTCGGCAGAGCCCAACTTCTCCGGTGTCTTGACATGGACTTACAGCATAGGACTGAGACAGCAGCTGGGAGCTCGACCGGTCTCCCATGTCCAAGGTTGGTGTCGTCACACAAACGCTCGCTCTTTGGCCGCCTCCCGCCGTCCCATGGTGCAGACTGCAGAAGCGTTGAATGTCAGAAGGACGACAGCATAGGACCCGGATGGCGTTTCTACTGAAGACTTTTCGCTGTTGTATCCTTGCTGACCGGCCTCCGTAGCATGCGAGGGACACGAGTGGCTTGCCCCTTTTTCTGCCAAACAATAAGAAAACATGTCATGGCAACGGCCCCACCTTCTCCTTTTTCGCCCCTTTGCTTCATGTAGAAAGGGACCCTTGGCAAAATGTCTTGGAGTTTTGCAAATTTAGCTCAGCCTCCCAAGACAGTTGGGCCTGGTCGGCAATCGACATATGCTGACGCAAATAACGGGGAGTTAGTGGACTGCTCTCCGGCAGGCAAAGTGCGGCAACGTACAGAATCAGAACAGTACCTGCATGTGCATTGTGCGTACGAAAGCTGGCCGCGGTTGATGAGGCAAGATCAAAGACCTTGGAGGGGCAGATCTGGATAGTCTAAGACGTGTATCATCTCACGACAATTCTCCTTCCGCGCTTGTCTCTCAGATCTTTCCGACCCCTCAAGGTCCACAGATGACTTGAGTTCTCTTTGGATCTCTTGCAGCCCCTCATAGCCCTATCAGTAATCGGTGGTTAGTCCAAGCCACAGAGCGAACGGTCAGCGCAAAGTAGCATGGCAATACTCCCAACAGAGCGGTTATGGATGTGCCCATCACGTCTGTGGCTGGATATTGGGTTGGAGAAAAAGCAATGCGGTAGGTACGTATTGGAGTGTACCTTGGTTACACGAAGGATTTTGGCATATCGCGGCATCCGATCCCACATTTGCCTGCCAGGAACCTCGGCGAGGGGCCAAAAGAGGCGCTTTCATCGTCCAAAGGAGTCCCTACTTTAGCGGCCATAAGCGACGTCTCAGGAGTAGACGGAGGTGGACAATATATCTTGATGCGTTTTGTGCTCCACCCGCTCAAACAATGTCTCGCGTGGTGGACAATCTAATAAAGAGTCTGGTGACGCCTCTTTGACACGGCGGCATCAAATCCGCTCAGCTCTAACTCAAGGTGTACTTACGGAGGTGAAGTTGTGGTGATTCGAAGCTCGGAGTTGTCGTCGAAGGCAAATACTGAACGAAGCTGTGCGCGCGGGTTACGACGAGTAACGAGGAAACAAGACGCTGGCTACCACCAAGCCCCGAGAATCAATCGATTGTGGCTCAGTCGGGCCCGGATGGGAGCCGGAGTATTGTTGTCGAGTAGGAGACGAGCTCCGGGCTGAATCCCATGGCTGAAACCACACGTGAAGTACTTTCTCAGGCCGGACTGTGGCACCGTAACGGCGTCTCTCGCTGAGGCAGCCAAGACCAAAAGGCCTCCTGTTACAGTCTGCGGGGGAAGCAGTTCAGTCTTTGCGGCGTGGCGTGGTATTGGTTCTGATACGGACTCGTGATGATAATGGTGACACTGGCTAGAAGAGATCGCCAAGGATCGAGATGAGTTTTGTACTGAACGGCAGGCATCGTCGTCTGAAAATTGTGGAAGTCGGAGGGACCGATGCCGCCGGCATCACCGAGAGAAATCGAGGGGTTGATATCTGATAGCATCGTCAGCCGCATGTGTGGGTAGCGTTGGAAGCATAGAACTCATACATGACCTATAGCAAGGAGCACAGCTCATCCATAAGAGCGGTACTGTTCATACCTCTATCCATGAGCTCTGGAGCACGGAGAAAGACCAGTTTTTACTGGAAAGCTGGAGGATTCAGTTGAAGTTCTCGATTGGCAGAGTGTTGGACAGGACTTCTGGGGAAGCCGTGGCCAACCGCTGTTCATTTCCAAGACTGCGGGGGGGGGCAGTCTCTCGTCAGCGGCAGGCTCGTCCGAGGTGACTTGAGCAGAAGAACCAAGCCGAGGCACGAGAGCAAGTCATGGCAGGAATCTGGGAGGATGGTGAAGCAGGAGGAAGTCGCGGCGCAGGCCCGTGTCAACCAACTCCAATGCACGAAGACGGAAACCCCAACAAAATCCTCCAGCTACTGCGCAAGGACAAGGAGCAGGGGTTCAGAGGCAGACAAGCCTCTCGAGTACAGCAACCGCTCTGATTTGATTAAAGCGTCCCTTGAAGGCCTTCAGCTTGGTTTTTCTTTCCTGAATTCCTCTTCGTACAAGCATCCGATCAAGCCCATTTTTTTCCAATCTTCGCACTTGCCTTTTCACCTTCCCGTCACCCCACCATCTAGCCAGGCTTCACCCCCGCCACCGGCACCACCCTTCAAGATTCCAAAAGTTACAACCCCGCAAGCCCTCCTCTCGTATGGCAGTCGTGGCCCACCATCGTGGTTGCTTCACTCATCCCATCATGAGCAGGGCTTCTCACTCCCTCGGATTCTTCCTCCTGAAAGCAGGGCATCCAATCAAGTGAATACTACCCATGCCTTGCTTTCTTCTTTCATCTTCTCTCTCAACCTTTTGCTATAAACCCCCTGCCCTGCTTTGGATGAAGCAAGCCGTTTACTTGCGCGTGGATCTCCATAGCAACGTCATCAAAATAGCGAGTGTCGGTTTCCGTCTCACCTTCAGCTACAGGTAAGGCGCTAGGTGTTTCACAAACATTATTATTCTTCGCTTTCTACAAAAGATCTACGCATTTCAGATGAAGTGCCATGGGTAAGATCACGGTCTAGACTCAGAGACATTAGCAACCAAGGTCCTGGTCTCTCGGGACCAGTCACTGGTCTGCTCACACCCTCGCAGGATTTACTTGTAAGATAGCCTACAGAGTTGCAACGTCTGGAGACTCTCTCTTGGACGTCTGGAGAGTCTAACTTGGACGTCGACAATCAGACGGTGAGTGATTCACATCTTGTTGAACTATAGACCTTCCGTCCCATGTCCCTATGTCCCCACATCTAATGTTGTCCTGCCGACCCCAGTTACGGATCATGGCAACAGTCTAGTAGTACGTTGATACTACGAGGTCGTCACAGTTGCAGGGCTCTTGATGTGAGAAACATAGAGAGTCGTATGAGTTATCCTTGTTCTATCTAGCAACGTTTGAAAGAAAAGCGTGCAAAGTTACTGTCGACGACGGCTTCACGAAGTCAAAAATCGGTGCGCAAAGACAACAAGGAGGGTGCGGGAGGTCCTGCCCAGGAATCGAAAAGAGCAAACATGCTGTACTCGTCTTATCTCGCCTCGCTCTGCTCATCCGATCTAGTTCAGACGAACTTTTCTCCTTGAAACTGCTTATGGACACGCGTGACAATAGGCAACACTGCTTTCGAATAGACAATATCGGACTTGAGTGGGGCATGCGGTCTGTGCCTTTTTTCTTCTATAAGTTGACGACTTCCTGACTGCTTTCCTCTTCTTCCTCTTTTCTTCCTTTTCAACTTTCTAGGCAAGTCAAAACTGACTCACTCACTCACATCGACGTGACCAGATCTTTTCTCACAGAAAGTTTTTACTTCTTTACAAACTCTCTCAACTCTCACCAACTCTCACAAATAAACACATCTCCTCCAACCATATCTCCAACCATATCTCCTCAACCATGACTTCCCAGTGGGTGTGCTGCCAGTGCAACGCTACTGGTCGAACCGGCGACCACTGCGACTGGGTGCTTCACCAGGAACCCTACTCGCCTGATGCCCATGAAGCACTCCAGGAGCAGTGGTCGTCGTTTGACGAGGAGTACCAAGTCGTCGAGGACGATGGAGAGATCATGGTCTTCTGCGACCACCAGAGATGCGAAGACTGCCCGGACTGGCATCCCCAGCCCCAGCCCCAGCCTGCCTTGCCCCAGCCTGCCTTGCCCCAGCCTGCCCGGCCCCAGCCAGCCATGTTTCCCCAGCCGCCGCCCTGGCTTTGGCCTCCCCAGCCGAGGAACTACATTCCGCGTGGTAAGTAGTGATTTCAACGTGTTCTCACCAACCTTATCCTATTCCCCAGTCAAGAAATCATTATTCCGTTCCATCCCAAAGCATCACATAGCAGAGTGAATGGACAGTGTCTTTTGACATCCACGTCACCTCTACCTCAGATACATCTTCACACTTCATCATCCAATCAAAAGAGTACCTGCTAACTTCTATTCCTCTCCAGTCTCCAACACCATCTTCGGCGACGTCGCGGCGGCGAGAGGAGAG
Source organism: Neurospora terricola FGSC 1889 (assembly GCA_009805285.1). Classification (NCBI taxonomy): domain Eukaryota; kingdom Fungi; phylum Ascomycota; class Sordariomycetes; order Sordariales; family Sordariaceae; genus Neurospora; species Neurospora terricola. Next base: position 22,114 of record RANZ01000381.1, on the reverse strand, counting down.
TTCGGGGGCTATGCCCAAGAGACCGGGGACTAGCGCTCCTCGGCTCTTGGAGCAGACACCCTCGGCTCTCCCTCGTCTGCCTCTGCCTCAGCAGCAGCAGCAGGAGCAAAGCGCCCCCGCTCCCCCTCCGACAGCCCCAGCCCCAGCAGCAGCACCAGCCCCAGCCCTCCCTCCAAAAGGAGGAAGCTGTCTGCGTCCGGCCCCGGCCCCTCCTCCGCCGCCGCCTCCTCCGGTGAGGAAGAGGACGAGGATGAAGACGACGACGAGGACGATGACGACGACGACGACGACAACGATGACTTGGGCTCCGGCCCCGACTCTCGCCCTGGTCCCGGTCCCGGTCCCGGCCCCGGCTCGCCTGGCCCTGGTTCTGGCACCCTCTCAGGCTCCGGCTCTGATCAGAGGAAGGTACCAAACAAACGCCTTCTTTTGGTCAGAGCTGGATGTCGGGAGGGGGGCACACGACGACGACGACGAGTGAGGCAGGAGAGAACAGAGTCCCCCCTCGCTTCACGCGAGCTGTGAGGTTTTTCTTTTGGGTGTGGGAAGGGTGGGTGGTGGTGAGGGTGATGGTGGTAGTGGTAGTGGTAGTGGTGGGAGTGGTAGTGGAGGAGGAGGAGGAGGTGCTGGTGGTGATGGTGATGGTGATGGTGATGGTGATGGTGATGGTGGTAGTGGTGGTGGTAGTGGTGATGATGGGAGTGGTAGTGGTAGCGGCAGTGGGAGTGGCAGTGGTAGTGGTTGGGGCGGTGGGTGCCGAGGACTAGTCACAAGGGACATGGAGCATGGTATTGGCGTAAAAACCATATCCAGCTTTCACCGTATCACAACCGTACGACCACGACCACGACCAAGGCATTTAGTAGGAACGGATACGGTCGAGGTGATATCATGATTTTGACGGGATGTATTGGTGTTTGTCGGGGAGGGGACGGGGGATGGACGGGAGGTTTTGGGATGGGAGGTGTTAGTGGGAGGTGGGATGGGAAGGTGTTAGTGTGGGGGGTTGGCGTCACTTGCGGAAGGAGGAGCACCGGAGACGTAATATGAGGGCAATATGAGGGTCATTTTCAAGAGTGGCCTTTGGTCTGGGACTTTATATGTTGGTTTGTTTGGGTTTGGGTTTGAGAAGCATTTACATATGAGCGGAGTGGAGGGCTTTGGCGTCACGGAAAATGAATAAAGAATTGATGATCGACCTGGAACTGGATGGTACATCTACATGACTTGAATTGAATCTGAACGTGGTTTGACGACAGCTTGTCGGCTGAAAGGCCGTTCAATAAGGTACACTCCTCGAAAGGGCCAGAATTGTCGGTGGTGGTGCATTTCTGGCAGCACTTTGTAATTGGGGTCCCTCTCCTCATGTTTCTCCTCCTCAACCTTCTGTCTCTTCGCCGCCTGTTCCTCCAAGCCTCGATCTTCTGCAAAGCCTCACCGAGCTTCTTCTCCAGCTCTTCGAACTTCCGCTTCAGCTCCTTTGATCCATCATCAACTCCCTTCACAGCATTGTCGACGTATGAAGTCATCTCCTTCCTGTTGACGGTGGCGAAGTCGACGATTGCTTTGTTCACGTCGGCGATGGTGGCCAGCTCATCTGTGGGGTTGACGGAGGAGTCCGACTCGAAGTCAGAATCTCCAATCTCAACCGCGTCATGGATGTCGACGATCAACGGTTCAATGGGTTCCTGTTTGATGATTGTATTCGCTTTCGAGGTGAAGAGATAGCGCGCAAGGCCAGTGTACCTAGTGCTCGTTGCGCTTCCCAACAGTACCGGTGACGCTCATCGTTGTACTTGTCTGACGACAAAACGCTGGTATACGTTATTGGCACCGATGCATAGCCCTCTAAATGGGTCGCCCATTGCCACCAACTCCTCCATCATCTTGTTCATGATGGGGTGGTCCAGCGCGGCAACCGGCGCTGCGAATGAGGACGAGCTCATCTTGACTGGAGTGGCTGTGTACCCTGAAGTGTTCAAGTTGAAGGCCGCGTACAAGTATGGTGGGTGGGAAATCTTGTTGAACCTCTGGCCTGTTACATATCAGGATCTATACGCTGGTGCCATTCAGTCCGCTGAAGTCGACGCCCGTGCCGGGCAGCCGCACCACAGAGCGGGATGGTCAGACGAAACGTGTCTTGGTGTTCGTCGATATCGTAGTCTTCTGGTGTTTCGAAGGGTAGCGGGATCAGAAATTCGGGATAATGGATGGTAAATGTTAACGGGCCGAAAGGTTTTCTGTTAGCCCCTGACTGGCGCTCCTCTAATACGTTATAGTCCCATTCACGGAGCAACGGGCATGTAGCCGGTCGTATAGACATCGTGTATATCCTTCACCGTGCGGATGGTGATCATGCGAGTCCGAGCCACCTCCATGGCTGCGCGGTCGATTGATTCCCGAACCACTCATGCCACTCATCCTTAGTGGACTTGCCCTTGGCTCCTTTCTTTAGGCGACCAGCGCTTGATTGATGTGAAGTCTCCTGGACATGCTAAGTCTCTCTCGGCTCATACATGACCTTCAATGAGGGACTGGACCCTTGATAACTTGGTCACGGAAGACTTTTGAGGACACATCCACATGCATGACCTGGGGAAATGCCGAGAACATTGCATAAAGCCGCGAAGGTAGGTAAAATTCAGGGACTTCCAGGAAAATGTCGGCACCTTGTTGCATTCCATGCAAAGCTCAATCTTCACCAACGGCGCAAGCGCATCGTCGCGAGGGTAGTGGCCATGGCCGGTGATACCGCGCATAGAGACATATGCCATCATCTCCAAGTCAGTGAGGCGATGAGGAGCGTCACTAGGCTGTTGCTGTAAAAAAGGAGTAAACGTGAAGCTTACAAGCTTATGTGCGTAACCCATGTGGTAAACAATATCCACCTTGCAAGCTTGAAGCCGTGAGTACTTTGCTTCAATCACTGACCGACTGGACGTGCTTGGAACTTGGAAGGAACGTAGAGTTCGATCTGTCAGATGCCAACGACCTAGGTGTATTTCCAACTTCAAGCGTCTGGAGTCTAGACATTTCAACGCCTAATTAGTCTGAGCCCGGTACTAGCCTGGACGATGCTAAATAATGTGTTCTCCAGTTGGTGATCTGTCTGTACACTGTGGGGGAACGTGAATCCCAGAGCTGCGACTGCGTGCTCTTCGTCTTCCCATGTGCTCGCCAAAAGCGCCACTCAGCCACTGGTGTTTTTCACAGCAATACAATGCCCAGTCTCTTGAGTTGTCAGTACGCTGGCCAATTGTCAACTCCCAAGCCAAGGACGGTACTTGCCCTAGCGTACCTTCCTTCCTTCCTTCCTTCCTTCCTTCCTTCTTCCCTTCTTCCATCCACCAGCCGGACCCAGATCCAAACCAGGCAGCAGGAAAACAACCCCTCCCTCCACTGCCTCACCGCGTCCGCACCTTCCCTGACCACCTTCTTCCACTTGCCCTTCATAAGCTAGTCCCCCCAAGTCTCATTTCAACAAAAAAGAAGTGCAGTTAGTATAGTGGTTTAGTACTCTCTCGTTTCCCAAACGCCGCTGTCAAGGACCCTAAAGAGGTTAATCAAACGAGCGACCCGGGTTCGAATCCCGGACTGCGCACGGTTTCTCTCTTTTTTTTTTTTTTTTTTTTTTTTTTTCTTTCGCGCTTGGCCTGCTTTTGGGGCGTTCAGCTAGAGTTGAGTTTGTGGCTAACCCGAAGTACAATAGGTTGTAGGAACCATCTCCATCGGAATCGCCCTCTGGATGACGCGGTATGGGCTTGGTTGGCAGGCGGCAGACATCCCACCCGAATCATACAAAGACGGGGAACATTACGGGCCGGGTAGCGCGTTTACCAGCATCACGGCGTGCTATGTCTCGAAGTTGTCGTTCTTTATCACCCTTCTTCGGCTCGTGTCTGGATGGCAGCGAAAGGCTCCCCTTTGGTTCTTCATGCTTACGTGTGTCGTCTCGTTCTTTATCCTCTCCATCATCCAGCCGTGGTATCAGTGCGACGTCCGTAAGCCGGAAAGAAAGATATGCATCGAGGAAGGTCCTGTCAATGCGTTCCAAATATGCGCTGGCGTCTATGGCACGATAGTGGTAAGCCATGATGTCCTAAGCTATTAGTGCCTATTCTGTGCTATGTGTCAAGAACAGGATATCCTCTTGTCCCTCATGCCAACCATGGTTATTTGGAAGGCGAAGATGAGGCCGAAGGAGAAGGTTGTCATCATCTGTGCGATGAGTACTGGCTTGTTGTAAGTTCAAAGGCCGCCCAACTGCCTCAAATTTGGGAGCAGCGTCCACTCAAAGGAAATTAAGCTGACCTCCTCTTGCTTATTAGGGTTGGAGTCAATTCCATACTCAAGATCTACTATACCTATATAACTTTGTGTGGGGAAATGCACAAAGATCCTTATATAGCCGGTGTTAGTTCAACTTTAGCTTCTGTGGAAGTCAGCTGCACAATCATCGCCGCTTCTATCCCATTTGTCCCCCTTCTAATCCGCAGAATTACGGGCAAGGAGGACAGTTACCAGTCTGGCGGGGGTGTAATCGTAAGTCCTATGTCGGGCAGTCGGCAGAACTCATACAGCAAGCAACAAGAAGCTGGCAATCGTGTCTCGGTCCTTGAGGTTGAGACAGGTCAACAAGGCCCGAACTACTTCGGACGTTGGATTGGGCACGGGGCTGGCGTTTGATCTCGGAGTTCAGAAGATCGTACCATGATATAGACTATACTTAATCGTTAGATGTGGAAGAAACGACGGGGCAGAAAGTACCTAGTCACTTGATCAGTAGCCGTTGAAATACTTGATAACATAATTGGAGCGGAATTGTTTTTCTTTTTCCGCGCTTAGTAGGTATATAATGTCGCTTTCCCCAACACTTCTTTGGCAACCGCAAGAACCGAAAAGCCCGGTCGGGACCGCGGCGCGGGGTGTGTGTCTCACCAGGCCCAATCATCGCCGTGGCGTCTATCCCTTGCGGCACTTCGGGCGACCGCAAGAATAAGGTTCCAGAAATCTGGTTAGAGTTTGCTGTGACGGTGTGTGATTAATCTTTCTGCTTGGCTTTGGTGTGGCGCATCTGGCCTCGTTGAAGATGCGCGTGTTTCTGGAAGGTTTTTGCGAAGAAGGGGAATCCGGGAAGTGGCGTTGTGGGCCAAGACAAAACGTTGAAGATGCTGTACTGTGTAGGCTGTCGTTCTTTGTTTGCTATGCCCACCACCCATCGCATTAGGCTAACGCGCCGCCGCTCAATGCCGCTCTAAGATGATGCGATAGACATCTAATGGACACTTTGTTGCTCTTGTGGCTTGGAGAATGCAAGCCCACGGCATTCGTTCTTCATGAGAATGTCGCACTCTGGCCAACGGGCGGCGTTGTTTTGCGCCATAGAGCCGGTTCGTTAGCGTTTGCTTTGTCCTCAGTTCCAGTCCCCGAGCAAGTCCGAGGCCTGTCCTCCACATTCGACGGTTGCGGGAGTTCGTGAGTTGCATACAATCGGCTTCTTCAACATTGTGACAGGTCCGACAACAAGTAAAATATGACAGCCCCCCCTTCTATCAGGTAAAGGCAAGAGAGGCTGACTGGCTTGGCCCGATCTTCAACTTGTTGCGGGCGGTAACAAACAAGACGTGAACCCCTTGTACGAGGAGTGCCCAGCCAGTAAGCCTTACGTATTAGCTTCATTGCAGCGGAATTTGCCAGACGCATTGATGGAATAATACCAGCATGGAGATGGGTAGGGCTGTTTTACTGACCTCGATTATAAAGATGGCGGTACTCATTGTTTTCGTCACCCTTGATCTCCTGGAAACATCAGTGGTCAACGACATTTGTCGTCCCCGGCAAAATCAGACTCATCGCAGAGGCAACGAGAACTTCAAAGATGTCCAAGACCATGGTACCGGCGATGTTCGCCACAACGATCCCCTTCCTCATATTATCTCTTGTCTTTATATGCCTGAGGTTTTACAGCAAGCGCCTCAAACACGCGAAATTCTTTATAGACGACTATGTGTTGATCGTTTCCTGGGTATGTCATCACTCTGCCACCTTCCTGTCATAGTGTTAGAACGGTAGTATTAACACTCATCATTTTGAAGGTGCTTTTGGTTATTCAAACCTCCATAATACTTTGGACAACGCAATATGGGCTGGGAATTCCTCCTGCTAAGCTCGACATGAAAAAGGTTCCAACCTTGGTCGCGTGGACGCCAACCGCACTGTTCTTGGCTCTAAACGCAGCAGGCCTTTCAAAACTGTCCTTTTTCATCACCTTGATCCGAGTCTCTGCGAAGCGATGGCAGAAAGTCGCTCTTTGGGTGGTGGCGATTCACTCCACTATCTTAGTGGTCTTCACATCCGTCCTGGGATATGTCGATTGCAATTTCTATCGGAGAAAGGACCCCCAGCATCATCACAACTGCGTGCCCGAAAGGGTCGGTAAGATCTTGGCCACCACCGTCTTAATACACGGGGCTGTCGTTGTAAGTACATTCCGCCCGTGGATATGCAAGCTCTTCAAGCTGATAGGAAGTGTCCCAGGAATTCTGTTTATCCTTCGTACCCGCCTTGTTGCTCTGGAACTTGGAAATGAAGCGGCGTGAAAAGATCGGTCTCATCGGTGCTATGAGCTTGGGATTTATGTAGGTGACAGGTGGCCTGCTCACGTCGTATGCTGTTGCTAACAACTGCGTTTAGTTCCAGTATCCTAGCAGCGCTGAAGACAAAGGACCATTGGGAGGCTGTTTTTGGGCATTCTCAAACCGGAATGCCTGATACGTATATCCTAGGACGCGAGGCGCTGTTTGGGATCACGGAGGTATGCATGACAATCATAGCCGCCTGTATTCCTTTCTTGCGTCCGTTGCTGCACAAGATTATGTACGGTAACAGGTCCGATATGCCCTTGGCGCTGAAGACCTTGGCTGGAGATAGTAAAGGTACCTCTAGCATGGGGCACCCGCACACTCGGCTCGGGAGCTCAAGCAACTCTGCGACACCTGGCACTCGAGAGGACGATGCTGTTGCAATCCTCGCGGCTGAAAGTGTTCCAGAACATGACAGTCAGGACGCAGAGTCGAACGGGTCAGGAACCATTGTGCGGAAGACTCACGTGAGCATACAATATAATACCAGAGAGGTACACGAGGAGGAATGTCGAGGTCGTTGTGACGTTGGTGTATTTGGGCCAGGTGAACACTGATATCCGAGGCAGTCGCGGGTGCTTGAGTTCAAGGAGGTCAATGTATGTATCACCATCTTTCAGTGCTTCCAACATGTGACCACGAGCGGCAGTTGGTCGTCTGGGATGATGTTGGCGCATGTCTTGAATCTGTCTGGTATAAAATTCCGAGCATACGTTCACCATACTGGGCACCTCTGCCTGGACGTGCTGTGGACTTCCCCATTGATCGGACGGAGTTTGGTGATGTGGTACGTTTTGCTCCCAACTCCTTTCTAGGCGCACATTGTAAGAGTCGGCGTAGCAGCAGTGAGGGAAGGTCAGACATGTCAACATCATCGCCAGCAGAAATTGAGATTGAACTGGTGGGACGTGAGATGTTGGGGAGAAGATGGAATGGGATCGCCGCGAATCTTTGGGGCGCGGGGTAAGATGTCTTCAGGGACTGGGCGACCTAGCTGACTAAGACGGCACTCTATGCGTTTTAGTCAATGGCAGGCAGGTACCAGAGATAGGTACCGATATGATGTCTACAGTGGGCACACTACTAGATTACAGAGGCTACTAACAGCAACAATCACTAAAGGCCTGAGGTTGCACCTTTTCAACTTACTGATACATTTTGTGCCACATCGTTGCCTCTTTAAGTACAATCGCAATACTCTAACTGACTTCATTTATTACCTTAATGTAGGGAATCGCTTTGACAAGCAGTTTTGCTTTCCTTTATTTGTTTCAAGGGCTCAAAGTGCGGAGTGACTAAAGCAACATTCCAGCGTTTTCCACGAGGAAGGTTTATGTTAGTTAGTACGCCTTCCCTAGGTAACTGAGCTGGCCGTGCACCATGTCACTTAACATCTTCCCCGGCATCACCAGTCCATCCATCTTCAACGAACCATGACCCGAACACCCAAACTATCCAACTTCGGCAGCGGCACAACAAAATCGTGAACATGCTTCACATCGCTCTCATCCGTCTCGAATAGCTCCATTCTCGGTCCGTTTGGTCGAAAGAGCACCACTAAAACCAGACTGATCTCCGCCATGGAGAGACTACACAACAAGTCAGCAAAGGACACCTCTCAATCCCACCCAAAACTCGCCGGTACCACTTACTTTTGACCAAGGCAACTCCTCGAACCCTTCGTAAAGGGCACATAGCTCCTCTGCATCGCCTTCGTGTCCTCAGCCAGCCACCGCTCCGGGACGAACTGGTCTGGATCCTGGTACACCTCCGGGTTGCTATGCATCAAGTAGGCGCTCATGCCCACCGGAGTCCCAGGCGGAATTGTATACTCCTTGTACTGGATGGCCACATCGGGCGAAACGCGCGGCAGGCGTCTCATGAAGCCGTAGCTGAGTCTGTTTCCCTTGTCCGTCAGTTCTGTTTGCTAACACACAATACTTTTTTTTTTGCAGGAAACATACCGCAAAGCCTCCTTGATCACTGCCTGCAAATACGGCAACTTCTCCAGCTCCGTCCAAGTGGGCACGACCTCCGGCCACGCAGCCATAACATCTCGCAATTCGCCCTCGATACGGGCTTTGATGTCCGGACGGGAGAGGATGTAGTAGGATACGAAGCTGAGGGTTCGCCCGGTGCTGATCGTTCCGCCGAGGAAGATGAGTTTCGCTTCTCTTACTAGCCATTCTTCTGTCTTGTCGGCAGGTGAGAGGCTACTTTGCGCTAGTGCGCGGAAGAGTGCGATATTCTCCGAGCTGGTGTCCTTGGACAGGTGCTGTTGGGTTACGGCTTTGTGGATTTGGGTTCTTGTTCGTTCGTCGTACTTGTTGGCTATGTGTCCTTGAGGAAAGAGCCATAGCAGCAAGCGCTGCGGGATGTACCCAAGGGCACTATCTTCGGTCAGTCTGGAAAAAAAAAACAGGGCGGATTCTTGACGGCCAAGTAGCCAACTGACCTCAAAGCTTTTGGAAACTTGGTCAAGATCGGCGCGTTCCTAATCAACCCCAACATCCCATCATACCACTCGGGTCCAAAATCTGCCTGATCGAGAAACCCATCACCAGGTTCAAGGTCGTCGGTACATATCCTCTCGATACAGTTAGCTGAAAAGGCCGAGAAAGCGCGGTCCAGCCGAACAGCTTTCCCTTGGCCCTTGTATTCACGGATCCGGGACTCTAAGAAGAAAGCTTTGTCGACAAGCATGGGCCAGTAGCGAGTGTTGATGGCCATGCGGGAAAAGAAGGGGTCGAAAGGCTTCCGTCGCTGGCGATGCAGGTCGTGGTCAATGGTCATGAAGTGGTTGACTGGGACACAGTCAGTACGGGGCCCTTCTCTCGAATATCTGAGCTGCCCCAGGAGGCTCACCATCAGTGTCATCGGTACACCCCTGAAACAACGGCCAGAAGTTGGTCCGCCGCTTGCTGCTTCCCACATAAAGCTCGTTATAGTACTCCGGGTCATGGATCGACAGTTCATAAGGATTGATGCGCACTATCGGCCCTGAACGCATCACCAAGTTAGCACTCACTCTATTTTCGCGCTCGGGACGTTATCTTACCATATTCCTTATGCATCTTCTCTATCTCAAAAATGTACTTTCCACCATGCCTGAACTCGTAGTAAAACTCGTACCAAGTGGTGATGGCAGCCATTTTCCTCCCCGGAAACTTGGCCAAGGGGTGAAAGTATAATCGGTAAACTGCGAGCCCGATGACGTACAGCAGCCATGTCGTAGTGACAAGCAAAGCCGCTGTCCCGGGACTGAGAGTGGCAGCACGGGAGCTGGCCCAGTTGAGAACTGCCATCGTGGTTGAGGAAATGCTGTGTCTTCGGGTGACGTTCCCGTTCCAAACCTCAAGGAAGCTCAGTGGTGCGAAGAAGCAGCGAGTGCTCGTCTAGTACCTTATAGAAAAGCAGGATCTTCGCCATACCAACGACCGCAGCGTCTGATTCTACCCACCCAAGATGGCTTGGACGTACATGGACGAATCTTCGAAGATATCCGAGCAGTGGGGTCTAGAAAAGACCGGCACAATGCAACAACGCAACCGCCGCCATGACGAAACATTATCGATATTGTGGGTAGCTGACATGATGTTGGGACCCGTTGATCTAGGCTCCAGGTCCAGAAGAGGGCTAGTCAGTATGCGGCTGAAGCCTGCGCCGTCGGATGGCGATGGTTTGGATGTAGATGGATCTGTGACAGTGCGGCGCCCTCTCAATATCGAAACCGTTGCTCTCTTGTCCACGATTCGAACGACGACGACTGAAGGTGGCTAAGCCGCTGGCACTAACAGAAAGCACTCTACGGAGAGTCCTAGGGTTATAGGCTTCATTATCGACGTTTCTCCATGGTTTGCTTCGGCACTCAAGTCCGGCGCTCCTCGCAGACGACGGCCTACCTCCAGGTAGTTGGTGGCTTGAAGCCACAAACCCTTTGAGGTTTCTTCCATCCTTTGACATGTGAATGGCTTGCAGTAAAGCGCTAATACCTATCATTCCGAGATCTTTTCAGCTCGGACTTAACGTCACTAGCGTGGGAAAAGACGAGAAAAATACTACCCCTGAACAGATGTTCTGGATCCCCGGCAGTGATTCTTAGCTCGTTCAGACTATCGGAAGAATGAAATAATTCTGGGATTAGGGAAGATTACAGGGTAGCGTTAGGTAGACAATGGAGAAAGATCCTTTGAGGCTGTCTGTCTGCAATGTTGCGTTAACGGAGGGTGGTATTTTTGAGAGGCACTGAGAGGCATTGGAATGGCTAGCTGAAGCCACGATGCTGCAGTTGGCTCTCGAGTTCTTGACGCCGTCAAAGTGCATCAAGAGCATGAGATGTCCCGACGAGCAAGTTACCTGGGGGCCATTTGCAATTCAATGTAAAACTTCCAACAGATGTAAAAGGCGGAGATAGCGGGCGTACTCTGACGGCACTGTCGAAGAAAAACTGATATTCCCGATATCGTTCGGTGATACTGACTCGTGAATATCCCGATTGACGGCCCTAGGATTGGAAGTGAAGATAAGCTTTTCTCTTGTGAGACAATAAGAAAATAAGGAGGGTGACATCCGCATAAGCCACGTTGGGTAAGCGCCGCTCCGCCGCATCGAGTTTTGTCTGACAGACAGATGAGGAGCTGAGTATCCGGCGAATGCGATTGGTTCAGGTCAGGGTAGGGATAGATAGAAGCGCAAGACAAAGAATGTTGTCTTGATTGGATTTGTGAGAGGCAGACGAAGAATTGATCGCAAGGAGAGAAGTGTTCTTTGAGTTCGTCCTACAATATTGCACCGTAGAACATGTTCAACATGCAAAAGCCGTAACCACCAAAAACTACGGTGCCGTCTCTGTATGTGATCCCAGCAAACCTTGACACAGACCCAGACCAGGAAACTTCTCAGAAAGCCACAAACCTGAATGAAGAAAAACAAAACCAAAAAAGAAGAGAAAACTAGAGGAACCAAACAGACCAAGCCTCGAAGGCTAGACAGGAAAATAAAAACAGAAAAAAGGTTGCGCCAAGAGGGAATCGAACCCCCACCTCATCCTTGGAAGGGATGAATCCTAGCCGTTAGACCATTGGCGCTTTTATTAGAAATGAACTACGCATCTTGTGCTTATGTACCCAAATCTGCAAGGTTCGACTAAAAGTGCTTGGCAATTGGTTGACAGCTGTGCAGGTCCGCCAAAACCACTGATCACTCTTGCAAAGACGGCGATGCATTTCTCGATGTGTTCCACAATGCAATCCCATTGAAGGCGTTGGAATATCTACGAATTCATTCTTCAAAGCTTTGGCGAAGGACACAAATTTTTGTATCGAGTGCTTGTGGGTTTTGCACCGTCATTGCTGAGTTCTGGCCGTCGCATGACACTCGCCCGCCAAGCCTTCCACCAGGACTTCACAAAAAACTAAGCCACACTCAATTCAAGTCAAATCTTGCCAAAACTTTCACCAATTGAGTCAAATCTAATGGAAGATTCACTTCTTTTAACAATTGGGTGTTAGTTTAAACAGTGCCTATGTTTCTTAGGCTGAGGAACGACGGAGTTATACTCGTTCATTACCATGGAGGAATATTGCAAATGTCACCGAAACATTAGCATCCCGAAACAAACAAGTTCGACTATTTATCACAATATAGCACCGATAACAAGCCAAATCTGACCACGATTCTTGCAATCAAGCCAATCACAAGTTCACATTTGGTTTGATGTGATTTGTGTGTAGCCCTGTCGTTCACTGTCCTCACTCACCCAGTCCCTCTGTTTGCGCCTGGGCTGCATCGAAACTCGAGAGGTAACAAAGCATCAAGTCGTTAGCAGACATTCACAAATAGTCTGAATAGTCCGTTGTGTGCCTCGAGTGAGTTTATGGGAATTGGAATTGCACATCGTTACCGTGCCAGTCACCACAACATGACGTTTAATTGTCGTCGCACACGACTAGGTACCTCTAGAGCTCCGTTTATTGCCTGTCCTTCTGCTCCCTGGTTGCTATACGGGGACCCGCAAGGTAGAAGCACAGCAGAGCAACTGGTCAGGAAACATGAGCAGGATGATTCTCTACTGTAGTTGAAGTTGTTGATGGAACATGCCTCGAACAGACTTCTCGTCCGAAAGACATCCAGATCGCAGAGTGTCTTCAATGCATTCGGCGCCGTGACGAGCCACATCCTGAGGATCGCTTGTAGGAATCACTCCAGCATCACATCGCCAGAGCTCCAGCGTTCATGAAGCCCGTGAAGCAGCTCTCACCCGTAATCAGTGAATCATCCTCTCCTCCAAAACCCCATGAGTAGATCCAAAAACAGGGGGACTTTGCTACTTAAAGCCGCCCCTGATCGAGCCCCCCCAAGCTTCCCTTCCCTATCTGCGTCCAGCCAAAGAAGCGATATCACCAAAACAGGATCTACCATCAACCCAAGCACATCACCAAAAAAACCAGAAAATGGACCCCCAAACCCCCTCCCCAACCCAGCGTCTCTACCTCGCCGACCTCCCCAACGAGATCCTCGACCACATCTTCTCCCTCCTCCCCGTCCCCACCGCCCGCCTCTGCCGTCTCATCTCGCACCGCTTCCTCCCCAGCGCCACCCGCGCTTCCTTCCCCGTCCTCGTCGTCTCGCCCCTCATCAGCGACGCCGACCACCTCCAATACCTCGCCAATTTGCCAGACATCGCGCCCTGTGTGCGTTCAATCTACTACGTAACCGACACGCTCGCCGAGCCGAGATGGCGGCGTCTCGAGTCTTCTCCGAATCTGAACGAGGAGATAGATCCAGAAGAGTTCACCTGGAACACAACCGATCACCCTCGGAATTGGTTACCGCACTACGTCAACCACCCGGAAGGATCAGGGCGGATCGATCTCCTATCTCCGGAGTGGTACCAGCACCGCTACCGGCCGCTTATCAGCCACCACCGGCGGTCTGCGGAACAAATCGCCCTCGATCGGCAGCGGTACGAGGAGATCCTGCTAGACCAAGCCAAGTTCTTGGCTGTCGACCACTCGCCCAGCCGTGACTACGACGGGATCGTCATGTGTCTGGAACAGTTCCCCGCGTTGGAAAGCATCACACTTGCTGCGTGCAGGGAGCTGAGCCTTGCTGCGCCGCTGAACTCGGTAGCGCTGCACAGCGATAGGAACCCCTTCCGGTACGCGCCGTGGCGGACAGCGTTTCCGAGCATTTCCACACCCGAGACGGAGGAGAGGGTGCTGCGTTCTCTGGTCCGGTACCTCGAGGTGCAATCGGTGATGGGAAAGGCGCGGTTGAAGACGCTGAGGATCAAGAACCTGTCTTGGTGCGTGCTTGATGATCCGGGGCTCTTCTTCACGCCGACTATTGAAAAAGCGCTGGCGAACTTGACTATGCTGGAGATCCAGATCCGCCATGGGAATCCGATTCACGTCGGGGCGAGCGAGTGTATCCCTCCCATGTCCCAGACGAGGCTTGGTGACATAATGTCGTCAGGGCGGGTTCGCTCATTCTTGAAGTCGCTGACGAACTTGCGACACCTGACGTTTGAAAGGGATAGGGTGTGGTACCGTGATGACGCGATGTTTCCAGAAGGTGACTGGTATAGGTGGTCGCTGGGGGACGTTATCGATCCGGAATTCCGGTGGCCACACTTGCAGTCGTTGTCGCTGTCACATTTCAACGACTGTGAGAGGGAGGATGTCGAACGGATCATGGAAAACCATGCCGATACGCTTTGGAAGGTGTCGCTGGGAGATTCTAATCTCAGGACAACGTCGTGGGTGAATCTGGTGGATTACTCTTACCAGGAGAATCAGAGGCGGATTGCAGGACATGATGACAAACCCCTGTACCATCTTGAGCTATGGGGCTGCCTGAGAGGTACCAGAGAAAAGGACATCACGGGGAGCCAGCAGCCCGACGCCCCAGATCACACAGGAGAGGGAGAAAGGTGGTCTTTCTGGCGCGGGGAGACGCATAGCTGGGAACTAGCGAGGTACGTGTATGGGATTGCGTTCCAGGTGCCGAACTACGCACGGGAACATAGAGCGCTCTATGCTCGTATACTCGTCGGTGAGCGCGAGGAGGGACTCGGAGGACTATGAGATTGAAAACCAGCCAAGAGTGGAAAGAATTCGGCCCAGAAGGGAATCAGAGAAATCGGAATGTTGATATAACCGAAGGAATTGAGGAAAGTCGTGGAGATAGTTGACAAGTAAAGACTTCGAGGCTTGACAAGTGAGGGATTCCCGCAGCGGTAGGCTTCGTGACGAGGTAGCCTATTCAGTTAGTAGAAATACCATCATCTACGATGAGGGTTGAACATTTTCATTCCCAGACAAGTGGATGAGCATCAAATGAGTGACTTGCCGAAATCCCCCTCGAAGGTTCCTTGAGGTCGGTTTGGAATCACCCAAAGATCATCGCCGGAAAGTACCCCGAGACACGGAGCCAACCACGTGGAAGAGATCTCAAACCCAGCCGGATAGATGGCCACGTGGAATGACGTACATTGATCATTTTTAAAGATCTCGCCAACTTACCTAATGACAACCTGGAACCGTCTCGCCTCCAGCCGGGGATGAACTCTGGCCGGACAGAACCTCAACACTTGGCTTGGCAAAGCTTTCCTGTTGGAGTGGTTGATAGCCATCCCACGTCCGCCCCCCCTTTTATTGCGTCCCACTGCCGTTGGATTTGACTCATTTCTTCCCCGAAACTGCCAAGTTTCTTTTAAGTTTTCCGTTAGGATCTGGGGTCGAGAAAAACGCAGACGGCGTTCTAGACCATGTACTTCTGTATTCTCGAGTTAGCTTGATGTTTTAGTACTGGGTGCCAAGGACAGGTTAGTCCATATAAGAGCATAGACCAATTTGTTATCTCGCTCTGCCTTAATGCGTTTTTGGTCACGATTTGGCCTGATAGACTGCGTGGCGGCTATGGTTATCACGAGTGGTCAGAATGAACTTTGGACCGCTGGACCCCTTCACCGGGTGACCGGGTTGCCATCAGGTAGGTACACATCGTCCGTTTTTGGGTGCATAGCATCGTACCTGCATCGGAGACTAGTCTAAAATTCTAAAAGCCCCTCGAGGCCCCTAGCGAGGCCCGATCACGTACCCCTGACAGCTGATCTTGCAGCTAGGAATCCCCATGGTGAACATGGTTGCCACGCCGCGCTAGCCTAGGAGACGTCCCTGACGTCCACTGAGTCACTGACGCTTCTGCGCTTCCAGAAGAATGGTCCAGTCCAGTCGCAGCTCTCCACCGTCGACGAAAAATTGCCGGATCGGGCAGGCAGGGATTGACATGTTGAGGCTTTTCAGGCCTTTTTCTTCTGTAATTTAACGAAGTTTGCGCCCAGTGGTTCCGCGCTAGTATCCCACCCCCGCAGGATTCCGTCTTGTGTCTTATCGTTGGATCCATTGAGATCGGGCCGGTTGTGAACTATCGATCGGACCAACTGATGTTGCTAACACCCGGCGTATCTTTGAGCAGTGCAGGCTGTTRATGACGAAGATAAGGGAGTTCACAACAAGGTAGCACTAGCGGGCAAGGGCTGTCGTTTCATTTGTGATTGGGGGTTCTGTGCCCTGCTCTTGGTGGTTTTCACTGTTGTGTTCGCACTGGGACTGTTAGCAACAACCAGATGAAGGAAGTTTAAAACAGACGGGATGCAACATAGTCTTGATTGAGTAAACCAAAGCGTCGGGATGCTTTTTATCGTAAACCATGCTGGTTTGGGGTTGGAATAGACTTTGTTGACGATCACCCATGATCATCATTTGTGCAGACCTCAAGACTCCGATCTTGTCCATGTGAGGAAGGAAGGTCTGTGCAAGTTTTGCACCTCAGCTAGGTGGATAGGAGGAATATGAGCATGGCGTGATGTGAACTGACTCGGGAGCAGGCGCAGTTGAGCTAGCCATAAAGAGTGTGCATCCGAACAGATGGAGGGGGGCACATATTCTCCTGGAATTCTAGTTTCTTGGCCATACCCTGCTTTGGAGTTCAGGATGCGAATCCGAGTGGTCGAGAGAGGCGGCAGTGAAGAAAAAGCTGCCCGAGAGCTTGGTTCGCTCAAAATGTCTTGACCGGTTTGGGCCTCGAGTGAAGCGATTGCGGGGCCCTTAATAGTAGGTTTATGCTAGGCAAGCTGGGGTGTCCTGGCTTGTATAATTCCCGTCCTTTTTGGCTGGGCGTATAGGGCATAAGATAGTCATAGAACCCGCATTTTCGAGCACTGTTCCCACTGGATTTGAGCTTGGTTGTTGCTGTTCGAGAATCGCATATGCCGATCGGTTCTTGGTAACAAGTGCGAAGAACAACGATAATAAGGGACGGCAGCCGTTCTTCCACGATACCCGATATAATCCGGCGTGTCCGCCATATCGAACGGTGTCCGGCATCCGAAGCCGTGAGCCAAGACCACCATGTCCAACACTACCAGCACCGACCCGAGGATAACGAGGGCGATCGAGGCTGGGCGAATCCCGGAAGGAATCAGCATTGCCTGGTTAGAGGAATCCCGAGACAAACCTGCGACTGGCGCCATTATCTTCGTCACCGTGCTGACGGGCGTCATTGTGCTATGCCGAATTGCTTCAAGAGCCTTTGTGCTGAGGCGCACCGGACTTGATGATTGGTTGGCGCTACTGGGTCTGGTGAGTGCCTCTACCACTCACACTTTTGACAGCAAGACTCTGACCCTTTACCATTCAGGCCCTTCTTATAGCGTTTGTGGTAGTGGATGTCAAATCGATCAACATTGGATCGGGGCGGCACTATGATTACATCATGTACGTGCTGACGCCGGAGGAGGTGAACCTCAGTGAGATCTGGGACTTTGCGGCACACATTGTCTACACCACTGCGTTGCTGATCTGCCGTGTATCGGGTTTGGCCTTTTACCACCGCATCTGCAGCATCCACCGCGGGTTCCGACTGGCGATTCAGATCCTGATGGGCGTCCTGGTGGCGGGATTCCTGCCGCAGCTGTTCCTCATCATTTTCCACTGTCTTCCGGTGACGGGACTGTGGCCATACACGGACACCAACAACTGGCAGAAGGGCGTCGAGGGCTACAAGTGCTTGCCATGGGGTGTCGTGTACAGTGTCAACTCGGGCGTGTCGCTGTTTTGCGACCTGTTGCTCTTTGGCATCCCGTTGGCCATGGTCTGGATCCTTGATCTGCCGCGCAAGCGAAGACTGCAGCTGGCGAGCATTTTGCTGCCTGGTATCTTGTAAGTCTACCACCTGCATGGACAGAAGATGAAGGTTGACTGACACGGCTTGACCTGACAGGGTTACTGGCATCTCGATTGCTCGTTTGGTCCTGGTGATTGCAGGTCAGTGGAACATGGACATGTCATGGACGTACAACGCCATGTTGGCGGTCGAGGTATCGGAGATCGGAGCGACCTTGATCTCGTTGTCGATTCCCGGCATCAAGCCCATGTTCGACAAGTTCGTCATGAGAACGGGCCACGATTCCAATTCTGGGGGRCACTCTGAGYACTCGACCAAGGGCGSGACCAAGGGCACATCCATGACGCTGCGCAACCTCAGCCTGCGGCCCCAGCACCACAACAAGCTAAGCTCCAACAGCGACTATACGTTTAACGACAGCAAGAGCCGTAACCGTGACGACGACGGGACGGCCAGCACCGAAGGCATCATGGTGCGGGTAGACTTTGACTTGACCATGGACAACGGCGAGACGAACTCACAGTACGAGGGGTCCAAGGCTCTCGGAGCATAGGGAATGTGTGATGGTTGAATGGATGTGGATTTTGTTTACTGGGGAACTGGTGATGGCCAGGATCGCTCGTCTGGGAGGCTGGGATGGATGTCATAAA
The DNA here is from genome assembly GCA_009805285.1 of Neurospora terricola FGSC 1889. Classification (NCBI taxonomy): domain Eukaryota; kingdom Fungi; phylum Ascomycota; class Sordariomycetes; order Sordariales; family Sordariaceae; genus Neurospora; species Neurospora terricola. The sequence continues at coordinate 3,633 of RANZ01000381.1, read as the reverse complement.
GTTGCTTGGCGGGGTTCATGTTTTTTTGCGCACATATGTCGGAATTGGACGAGGTTCTAGTCTAGCCTTTTAGCGATGGGAGCACGGGCCATTTGCGCCAGGGGAAACACGACGCCAGTGGCCAGAGCTGTTAGTGCCCCCCTCAATCCAACCCTGCTGTCCACGCCGCCGAGAAGTCTGGACAGGGACAGCTCATCTAACGCAACCCACTACAACCACACAACCCCACTGCGACAGGGGGCCCGTCCCTCCAGACATGTCGGCTGGAAGTCGGATATGGCACCTATCCGTGGCATCGTGTCGGATAAAAGAGGTGATAGGGGTGGTCAGACCGCCCTGTCTTATATAATCTAGGCCCGCTGGTATAACCAACTAAACCCTAATATTCTATATAAGGGATTTACCCAGCAGATCAGAACTCTATACAATATATAATCTACACCCTACTTTCGTACATATATTTTAACCCCTACTCGTACTCGTATTCTATAATTAAGAATCTCATATATAATATCAACGATTGCAATCAACCAAGCAGATATAATACTCAATAAATAATAACAAAAATAATAAATCCATACCCCTTATACTTAATAATATCTATCGATCTAAAGACCGTAAGCGAAGTTATCCTTAATAAGTTTAAAAACTAGTATTTCTAGGAAAAAGAATTTAAAAATAAAGTCTTTAATAAGGAGCTTTAGTCTTTTATTAAATTTAATTTCAAAAAGAGGATCCCTTGGCCCGTTACTCCTATTAAACTACTAGTTACTAACTTTTAAGAGCTAACTATCCTTAAGGAAATCTAATTCTAATAGTAAATTTTCGAAATTACTGAATCGGATATTGACCCCGGACCCCCGGCGGCCAATACCCAGTTTTTTTAAACTGCCCGGTCGACTATAGTCCTAGCTACAGTTCCGGTTTAAGCCTTAGTAATTATTCTAATTCCTACCCCGGCCTCTAAAGTATCTTTTATTACTAAGCGCTTAGGCTTTACATTTAAATTTAATTTTTATAATTATAAGGTTACTTTAATTGAATACCGTTATAAGAAAAAAGACTAAGATAAATTTATGTTAAATATTGACGAAATTGAAGATTAGATAAAGAAGTATATTATTAAAAAGCTTTATTTAATTTACTTCTTAAAAACCGAAATTATTATTATCTAATATAATAAATTCCGTTCGTTAATTAGCTATAACCCCATTAGAATTAGAGAAGATGCCCGTACTAAATATTAAGAGAAGGTTTATTTTATTCGTCTTCCTAAGAATTAGACTATTTAATTTGAAGAATAGGAGGGAATTATAATTATTAGCCAATACTATAAGGTTAATAAGTATACTAATTTAGAGAATTAGCGTTAAAATTTCTTTTATATAGTAARTAAATTCCCTAATTCTCYYCTTAATATTTARGYTATARTATATYRCTAAATTAAAGATAATAAATTTTATATTTTTATRRATATAGCCCGGGARTTTARGTAWGCAGTMTACGAAGCGTTCTTATTAAATAAGGGTAGTTCCTAAATTTATAAGAGCGGAGCATTTAGGGTTAGAATTATATTTATTAAAGAGATTAGCGGGGACGCCCTTAATAACCCTTAGGATAATTGAAGTAAAAGGCCGGCTAGAAGTTATTAAGACTATAATAATAAGAAGTTAAAAAGGGCTTATCCTATTTACGAATATATAGGTTATTAGGTTGAATATTATTAGTACATTAATATTATTAACCAATTAGAGACTTTTAAAGAGAATTCTTATATCCATAGTAGAGTAAATAAGAATTATTAAAAGGATTTTAAATTTATTTAATACGTAAAGGAGATTTTAAAGGAGATTTAAATTAAGAAGGATAAGGAAGAAATATTTTATACTAATAGCGTTAGTAGCCTTTAATTTAATAATTAGCGTATTAGTAATATAAATTGTAAAGTAAATTTCTTAATACTAGAATTTTATAATAAGGGGTTAAAATATTTATTAAAGGATTTAGTAATTTTTAATTTAAGTATAATAACTTATATTTTTAATAAAATTAGCCAGTTTAAAAGTTTTATACCTATAAGGGAGGGAGATTATATTTAGGTGGGAAATAAGTCTATTATAATTAAAAGGTACGGATTAATTTATTTAGTAGTGAATAATAACGAAGGTTTCCTTATTAGTTTTAGATTTGACGATATTGTATTTATATTAAAAATAGCCTATAATTTCGTATCTTTAAAAAGGTTATTAGAAAAAGGATTGTATTAGGATTAATCTTTTAATTTTAGTTACTTATATTTCCGCTTAAATAATATTTACTTTTACCGTTTTTCTTTAAAATTTAATTAATTTATATTAAAATATATACCCTTCGAAATACGTATTAAYTAATCCTCTTTTTATATATAATTTTAYTAGTTTATTAATAAGACCGTTAGGAAATTTTAAGAAGGCAATACTTTATATTAGTACTTTTGATTTAGTTATTTAGGATTAGAAATTTTAGTTTTATTAATAGCTAAAGAGTATAAGGTACGCTTTAAGGGCYYTAATTTTATTTAYTATAACTTYTATAYRGTAGYTAAAATAAAGCGCTAAATATATAGAGAGGTCTGCAACGCGTTAGAAAGTCCGGATTACGTTTCGTTATTAACTTCTTTAATTATCCGTTAGTAAAGGTATTTAGTAGAGGAATAGTCTTTAATTTAATAATTATTATAGATCGCTAATCTGGGAAAATATAATTATATTATTTATTAAACCGGATAGTAGATTCGATTATTACTATATTAACATTGTTATTTAATAGTTGTTACGGCGCTGGCAGACCACTACACCACTAGGCTATGTTCCAAAAGGATACAAGTAACCGAAGCTGGCAATTCGGTCGCTCAAGTGGTCTTATATAGTTGCGATGGCAGTCAAGAGGCACAGCTGCAAGGCTGCCGTCACAATAGTCTTAAATTATATTATTAAATTCGATTTAGGGTAATTAAGTATAATAATAAAATAATTATAATTAAACCTTACGTTACTACCTTTTTAATAAAAAGAAATATAATTATCGAATTTTCGGCTCTATACATTTAAATATAGAACGGTAGCATTAAACGTATCACGGGGCAAGGCGAAGGGTAGGGGGTAGATTGGATATGCGTAGTTGTACGAGGAGAGGAGAAGAGAGGTGTGCGCAGGTCTGGCGATATGGGGCAAGGCACGAAGGCCATGCCCAGAGCCGGGACCAGCGCACGTGCATATGCANGCGTAGTTGTACGAGGAGAGGAGAAGAGAGGTGTGCGCAGGTCTGGCGATATGGGGCAAGGCACGAAGGCCATGCCCAGAGCCGGGACCAGCGCACGTGCAYATGCACGTGATGTGCCAGGCACAGTCACAGGTAATCCTGTGACACTACCTCCCTGCAAAAGAAGCTCTACAGCTTCAAAATCTATATATACATGAAACAATAGATTAATCCTCAATCCCCGTCTTCAAGATTCTCTACCCGTGGATGAGATCCTCCGCTCTCGAGCTCCCGGGTCCTCCTCATGTCCCTAAGCTCCTCCCTTGTCCAGTCATCGTCACCCTGCTGGTAGGTCCCCGCCTCCAGCTTGTCCTCCACGAGGAACGTGGAGGA
>RANZ01000380.1:0-37068 GCA_009805285.1 Neurospora terricola FGSC 1889 | reverse complement strand
TCCAAGCTGTAAAGGGGATAGGGAAGTATTCGTTTCCAGATGGTTGCTTCGGAGTGGTGGAGGGGGCGAGTTGATCGGTGTTATTACGCCGGTGTTTCTTAGGTTTAGCGTTAATTCTGCATTCGATATGATGTCTTTGAGATTGTTGATGAGTTCTTCAGTAGGTTTTCGCAACTCGGAGGCTGAAGTAGATGTGGCCGTCTGGACTGTGTATTGGGAGATTGCGTTCGAGAGGCCCTCTATAATTCGTTGTCGATGTTCCATAATGTCGAAGGGAAAGTCGTATGTGAGATTGTATGTGCTACTTAATTTGAGGTGGGGTTTGTCGCTTCCGATGATCGGTTGTGAATGGGAGGGAGGTAAGGAAAGATGTGTTATTGAAGCGCCAATACCTTCAATTATCGAAGCGTGGAAGGCGTTGTTTAGAAAAGTAGTGGCTGGGAGTACTTTTCGTAAAATCTTGTACGTTTTAAATTTGCGACCGTGGGCAAGTTCTCCAAATGATCCAGACCCCAAAATGGCCAAGACGGTGGGGGAGCAGATGTGGTGCACGGRCCACAACGACCTYATRAGGTCGTTGTGGCCCGTGCTTGAGGGGATGGGGGACTGGTATGAATGGACAGCGCTGCATTGTTGTTGTTGTTATTTTTAACGTCTACTTCCGCCTCCCGTAGGGCATGAGACGTGCCGCAACGGTGAATCTAGTGTACAAAGATAAGAGCAGTGCCCTGACACGCCTTGTGGCGCCCAGTGTCCCTATTCCATCCACCAAACCAGTAATCCGAGGGCAAACCGAGGCCTATAGCCAGTGTGTCTCACGTGCTGCCCATAGCGTAAACGCAGCCCAGCACCTCCATCAATCGCCCAGTGGACGAGCCAGCGATGTAGCGAAGCCCGCAAAGACAAAGAAAAGACAAAAGAAAAGGGGAAACTAAAAACACTCTACTCCTCTCCGCTCTCTCCCTCGCTGTCGTCCCTCACGGCTTCCTCCCGCCGTCTAATCCGATGGAGCAGCCTATCCAAGTCCACCGTAACCCTCTCGATCTCGTGGCCTTGACCAACTTCTATCCCTTCGCCCCGTAGGAACCTGGTGAAGTCGTCAGCAGTACCTCCGTCGTCAATGTGCTTTTGCCAGAGTGTCTGGCGCCAAGCTTTCCTTGTGCAAGTCCACGAAAAGAAGTGGGAGGTCTGTATTCTAGCAATAAATCGTTGCCAGTAAATACCAATAGCAAGGGAGAGATTATCCTGCGTAGCCGCCTCGCCTGTAACTGGGGAGYATGTGGCGGCAGAGGATGGGCATGAGGCGGTTGTTAAGCTACTTCTCGATACTGGCAAAGTTGACGCACATAAGGATGAGAATGGACAGACAGCGCTGCATAGGGCGGCGAAGTATGGGCATGAAGCTTAACAACCGCCTCATGCCCATTCTCTGCCGCGAATGCCACAAGTTATAAGGCAGCAAGTATAACACAACGTCTTTTATGTAGTGATGACGTTAAGGAGAAAAGAAGAAAAGAAGAAAAGAAGAAAAGTTATCCGTTGAATCCAGCCTTTTGGGATGGAGCGTATAGATCATCCACGGCATTTGTCTCTGCCTCATTATATTAAGCACTACACCAATGGCATCCTGCTRGTCATAACAATAAAGCGTTYGTTTTRGAGGCATTATCGTCTAGTTCYCTTACTATTGCCTACATTGGAGAATGCTTTCGTATCAGCCATGTCACGACACTGGCGGTGGTCAAGGCCCAACAAGGGTCGTGTCACGGCATGGCTGGACGGGTGCCCGGAGACATGGGCACGGAGGTCCGATGATCGCACGGGACGACATCGGATGAAAGATATGATCCTTATCGATGGACATTTCGGATCAGGAAGGCGGCGACGACTGGCAGATCTGACTTAATATGTCAAGATCCGTGATGCCTTCGTTCGTCGTACTTCCCTTTCCCTCCTTACACTTACTATTACTTTGATTTGTGGCTTCTAATCTTGTTGTCTTATCACTCGTAGGACCACGCTTTCACAGGTCGCAGATTTATGGGTACCAAACCGCAGAACCCCGCGTACCTTTACGGTTTTACCCTTTTCCCTCCTCATTTTGCAGTTCCATAATCGACCTGGGATTATACTTGCAAGCTTGTCTCCGGTTTCCTTCGTCAACCGTGACAAGCCATACGTTCTGCCTAACGCTAAGCCTCGGCGCTCCGATACGGTCACGCTAACCTTACAGAAAAAGAGGGGCACAAAAATGTGTCATGCGTAGCGCCTCAAATGAACGACTAGTGCCCAGGGGTGCCCAACAGCCGAGGCGGACAGCAGTACCTACAGACAAATAAATGCCTTACATAGCTTTATCAACCAGTTAAAGCAGGCCTGAAAAGCCTAGGCTTTCACATAATCTATAAGCAATCTCAGTGTATATTAATGGAAAAAATAACTGGGCTTGTGCATAAATGAAACAAATTTGTGTTAACTAGCAATCAAGCTTATATCATTGTGTCGGCGGAAGATTTACGGAAACAAGGCACCAAATTCCGCGATCGTCTTCTCAAGCGCTACACCACCTCCACACCAACCGCCTCGCTATAGGCCGCTAGTCTAGTGCTTGCAAAGGGCACGCTAGTCGATCACAAGCTAGCTTGTATATCATTGAGAAGCGGTCACTCCTTCATTTACACTTCCATTGCCACCTTGACATACGAGCTCGTATCTTCACCGCGCCGAAAGACAATTCTATACAGCCCAAACACCTGAGCAATTTACATCTGCCCATAATCATAACCCTGGCTACTATTAGCCTATCTAGCCGTTGAACGGCTCGCATCGCCAAAACTACCAGCTAGCAGGCCCCACACATCCCGTTGTCGGGACGCGTACGAATAAGCTCCACAATGTAAAGAGCACGAAGGTTATCTTCTATAAATCCGGAGGCTAATTGTCACTTCAGGGGAAACCTAGATATAGGTATTCAACAACTTCAAGAGGCTCTCGAGGCAACACCAGAGGACCATCCAGAACGGGCAAGTCTACTCCAATTCCTCGGGGTTGGATACCATGCCAGATACCAGGGAACAGGAGTCGTGGCCGACCTGAAGCGAGCTATCCAACATTATAAAGAGGCTCTTGAGGCAACACCAGAGGACCACCCAGAACGACCAGATCGACTCCACTTACTGGTGATTGGATACCGTGATAGATACCAGAGAATAGGAGCCGTGGCCGATCTGGAGCTAGCTATCCAATCCTTTAAAGAGGCTCTTGAGGCAACACCAGCGGACCAACCAAAACGAGCAAATCAACTCCACTCACTCGGGATTGGATACCGTAACAGATACCAGAGAACAGGGGTAGAGGAAGATCTGGAATTAGCTATCCAATGCTTTAAAGAAGCCGTCGTCCATTCTTCGTCCGCGATTCGAGATCGGTTAAGGCCTGCTACGGAGCTACTTCAGTTACCTCTTAAAACCAAACACTGGGAATTAGCCGACGAAGTCGCTTCTACTGCAGTATCTCTCATTCCTTTGCTCACACCTCGTTCTCTTGAGAATTCGGATAAGCAATACCTACTCACTGAAGTTAGTGGCCTCGCTTCTGATGCCGCTGCAGTCGCCTTGATAGTAGGAAAAATACCATATAACGCAATGCAACTGCTTGAACTTGGCCGCGGAGTCATCATAGGTTCCCTACGCGAGATGCGCGCTGATATCTCCAACCTTCAGCAAACCCATCCTCAGTTGGCAGAACAATATATCAAGCTCCGAGATCAACTTAATGCTCCAACCTCCGAAGTCGACCAAGTTACAATGCCGACCGTGGTACCAAATCAAGTCAACCAACGTCACGATGCAGGCCAGAAACTAGAGGAACTGATTCGTGATATCCGGCGTTTGCCTGGCTTCGACCGGTTTCTTATGGGCCCGACCGAGGACGAACTAAAAGCCGCCGCCAGCTCGGGACCGATCGTTACTATCAACGTTAGCAGCTACCGGTGTGATGCGTTGATAATCGAGGAACATGGGCTCAAATCCGTACCACTCCCTGATCTAAAGAGGAATGATATCGAAGCTCGTGCAACAGCTCTAGTGAATCCAGACGCACAATTACTAGAGTGGCTATGGGATACAATCGCGAAGCCAGTCCTTGACGCGCTAGGATTCACTCAGAAGCCTGATGGCGTTGGACCTCGGATATGGTGGATCCCTACCGGACCTCTCGCCAAGTTTCCTATCCATGCGGCGGGATATCATTCTAACGGCTCTAACACTGTCCTCGACAAGGTTATTTCATCCTACAGTTCCTCTGTTAAGGCGCTCGTACAAAGCCGCCAGAAACGTTCCACTCTTTTGGCTGAACGAGGATCAGGAAAAGCTGTCTTGATTGGTATGGAAAAAACCTCAGGCCTAGCGGATCTTGCGTTTGTGTCACAGGAAATCAGAGAACTGGAGCGGATTTGCGGCTCTATGCAGCTAAAAGTAAAAACCCTTCCTCCTTACCAAGAGGATGTTATCGCTGCTTTAGAAGACTGCGACATTTTTCATTTTGCTGGTCACGGCTCAACTAACCAGTCGGACCCATCGAAGAGCTCTTTGCTTCTAAGGGACGGGTCTTTAACAGTAGCAAGCCTGTTCAAGACAAACCTTCAGAGTCGTATGCCATTTCTTGCTTACCTCTCTGCTTGCGGAACCGGACAAGTTAAGCACGATAAGCTTATGGATGAGGCGCTTCATCTGGTTGCCGCATATCAGATTGCTGGGTTCCGGCACGTCATTGGGACCCTGTGGGAGGTAAATGACGCGTCATGTGTGGACGCTGCAACCGGAATATATAAGTGAATACAAGAACAAAAGATGACCGACGACTCTGTCAGTGAAGGCCTTCACCGCGCAAGCATAGAGCTCCGTAAGGCATGGCTTTTGGAAAATGAAACCAGAGCAGCTAATCGGATGGCGGCCCTGCGAAACAAAAGTGTTCCAATGGATACGGAACATACACGTTCAAGTCAAGGTACGACGAAAGATTGGAGAGCGGTGGAGTTATACGAGGATGCGCCACTACATTGGGTCCCATATGTTCATTTTGGGATCTAAGACCGCACGGAGGACATACGGACTTAGTTGGCTGTGGTCGGCGCAGGTGCTACCACTGGGACTGTCATCTAGGCTGTTCCTCCTTCCATGTGCCCCGTTGCCGGTGCGTTCCCTCCCCTTTCTCAATTCCTCACCAGCCTCTCATTATTTCTTCAGGCATTACCGTAACCGACCTTCGCGGCCGCTTGGCCTCTAACCTTTTCTCTTCTTATTTTCGATTATTTTCTTTTCTTCTTTCGTTGGTTTTCGGGGGGTTTTCCCCCTTCCTTCATCTGCTTTTTAGGGTTCCTTTATTAGTATATGTTTTTGTTATGTAGGCGTATGCATGTGAGTTTTTGTTATATATAACAGATATACAATTACATTTTTACCCGGATAGGGAGGAGAAGATTAACTGGACTCAAGTAGGTTGAGCTATAAAGATTAAAGTAAAATTTTTATGCGTGTATCTTGTCCTAACGAAACTGTTTAAAGTGCTATCCTGAGGCTTCTTCTATCCAGGACTTAACCTTGTTGATATCGGTAGACTGAATCTCCCAAACCTTGAGCTAATCCATTCCACATGCACCATACAAAGACTTGACTCCGTCCGCTCCCTCCAATTCCACCTTTGTTTGTCAACCCCTTGCGTATACAAGGATTTTAAAACATCCGTGTTGTCGTATTTGTTGGCGGCAATCACCAATTCGTGTAGGCCACTGAGGTTGAGTGAACTAGGGACAATGCCTGAGTAGCTTAACAACCGCCTCAGGCCCATACTTCGCCGCCCTATATAACGCTGTCTCTCTATTCTCATCTTTAGGATCTGCGTCAACCTTGCTAGTATCGAGAAGTAGCTGAACGACTACCTCATGCCCAGTTATCGCTGCTCGATGCAGCGCTGTCTGTCCATTTTCGTCCTTAGCACCTGCGTCAACCTTGCCAGTATCGAAAAGCATCTTAACGATCGCTTTATAGTCTTTTTGCGCCGCAAGCCACAGCGCCGTCCGTAGCTCCTCCCTATGCAAGTTGACCTTGCCGGTGTCGAGAAGCAATTTTACGACCGTCTTATGCCCGTTTCTTGCCGCCAAGCATAGAAGCGTCCATTGGCCCTTGTCCTCAATAAGTTGATTCACTATTGTTGTTTCCAGTTCCTCATCTAACTTTTTGCTGCTCGTTTGCTTACCTTGTCTCTGAGCAGATTCTTGGCCTTCATATTGTCGCAACAATGCTCGATCGCATAATCTTCCATCGCTTTGGCCATTTGCGGGGAGAGTTCACAACCGGGGTGGGCGGGGATGGGAGGCGGGACGAGGACGGTTCCGTCCGGTCCGGTTATGGTGCGCGTGGATGTGCCCGCGATGCCCGTGACCGTGGTGATGGTGAAGCCTGTGGCTCCCATGCCCGTGGTCTCTGTGACAATCTGGGATTGCTGGGCTGGCGCTTCAGGTGTAACCGTGACAGTGGAAGGGGCAGTTGCAGGAATGGGAGATTTTTTTTCCGCACCAGTGTCCGCTAAGGAGAGCCTGGCGTGGTATTGAGCCAGAAAGTCCTTTTCGGATTGCGGATGAGACAGGTAAACGGGATTAGTATGATCCATTGAGGCTGGTGCTGAATTCAGGTCTCTTGGATGTCGTGTATATGGCTTCGTTTCCAAAATGTCAAAGAATCTCTCGACTATACGTACGTGATCCGGATTGAGTTCGGGTCCAAAAGTCGGAAGAGGAGAACGAGTGTGCGTGGAGTGGTGTGATGTCCGTTCCTATGAGGGTCTTGAAGAGTTGACAACTGGCATGTCCAAGTCTGATGATACAAGGATAGGATGTGAATGCGAGAATAAGGCAACCGAAAATGGGGGGACGTCCTGAACTTTTATCTTGGAACACAATCCGTGAAGAAACTCTCTTCACCTATCACTCCATGTTGGATGAAGTACGAAGAAGTCTTTTCGGGTGAGGTACATTGTTAGACGAGGAGCAAGAATGGACACTCTCCCCAAGGCCCTGATCCACAGCCCTCGTCAGGCTCACGGCGGAGGCAGCAGTGTATCGGGACTGCTTTGGTTTATTGGCTTCTCACAAGACATATAATGTATTCCGTGTCTTTCTCAATTCCTTTCTCTCTATTTCATTTTTCTAGCGTGCCACCAGAAGGGTCTGGGAGGATAGGCAAATTTATAGGAATTTTATAAATTCTGGTAACCTTCTACTGTTGTCAAGATGACCTATTCCATTACGGAGAAGCAAGACTATTCCAGCTCTTGTCTCTCCTTTTGCAGGTGCCTGTGCGGTCCAGATGCCACGGGATTAACCCGTGACTGCCCAGTCATGGCCAAGGTTGGTACAATGGTAGAAGCCTCGATTCTCCTCGATCGGATAAGTTGTCTCTTCCTTGGTGGTGCTTGGGTGAGCCAACACACTTGCAGTAGCTTCGTCACAGCTACATGGGCTTGGTTTGAATGCAAGGAATCGCGGCTTAACCTGTGGCTTTATACCACTGACTAGGTGTTGAAGGTACTCAAGACTTTCCTTCACACTAGTAATTTCGCTTGTATGAGCGACGAAATGATACTCCTCTTTCTGGATCAACCATGCTGGATGATGAGAAGAAGCTCACAGTTTTGTGAATGGTTATTACTCCATTGCGGCATTTCCAACTCAGAATTCCACCTGCGGCTTTGAAGTTGGTTGCGATAACCCGGAATAGGGCAACGACTTCTACAACTTTACGCCCCTGCCGCTGAAGGATGAAGACGAAAATTTGAAAAGTTTAATACTAAGATAGAGGAGCTCCAACCCATTGGCAGGTAGCTTCGTCCTCGCAAGGTCCCTGGTCAAAGTACAATCAATGGAAAATTTCACGAGGCGCAGGCAAGCACTAAGATAGGACTTTGATTGTTGTGCGAGGAACAGGAAGAGAATACTGTGCACGCAGGACAGGTAATGCCGGTAACACCCAGTCCAGCTTATCCAACAAGCTCCTTACAGCTCTAGTATTACAGCTAGAATCCAAAAGTGCATGCGGCCTAGCAGAGGCTTGTRACGGWCCGTTACAAGCACAGGAGTATAGGGCTGGGATAAAGACAACATTCGTAGTAGCCAAAAGGTGCTGATCGATTGTGTAAGCTATTGGCTGCTGAAGAGCCAGTATATCGATGTGACGAACCGTTATGATACCGGATTGGTATCGCTGGTGTCATCACATGTCAGATCACCTGACMTGTGCGACCCCAGCACTGTGGACCCCGCCCATTCGGTCGTAACCCCACTTATGTGAGTTCTGTAGATTAGATAAGGCTCGCGTGCCTCTAGAGGTCATCGACCGCACGCGAGCTTCTTGCTCGTGATTCTTCTTTCGAATCATCAATTTATACACATTCAAACAACACACATACTGTGCTTTTCACAGTACCCTCTCAACCGTATTAGTGGGCCAGAAAGCTCTTGCAAATAGCAATAAACTTTTTCTTGTTTTGGCACACTCCAAACCAAATCTTATCAGCCTCTTTTTGTGTTAATTGTAACACATCTGTGACAAATCTAAAAAGCATTAGTACGCAATATCAAAGAAAACAGCAAAATGATTGTTTGCTGCGATGCCCTGACTGGCCTATAATGATAGCACCAGTACAAGGTTGCTACAGTGAACTATGTGTTACGATCCAACCAGGGATCACTTATGTAAGCTAGACTAGATAGAACCAACGGACCAATCAGGTAGGACCCGAAGGCCCGAAGGGTTCGGGTCCCCGGGTCCAAAATATCGGGTCCATGAAGACCGGTATATAAAGACGGCCTTCTTGGGCCCCTTTAGATACTGGCTCTTCAGCAAGCAATAGCTATCACACCTTATCAATACCTTTTGGCTATTCTTACCGTTGTCCCTGATCCCAGCGATATACTCCTGTGCTTGTAACGGTTCGTCACACTATGCACTTGTAGCAGAGCGGAGCGGAAGTGGTAGAAAGTACGACAGCAGTGCTGAAGGAAGCAGCGTAGTTGCAAACAATAGAGGGATGGTGTAAAAGAGGTCTTAGAAAGGACTCTGCTCTCAAGACAAAAGGTTGCAGTGGACTCTGCACTGTGAGAAAAGACTGTATTATATTGCTTAAGTTGTGCTTACTTAAAGAGTGACTAACTGAAAGAGAGGAGAGGTCTCTATATACATGGACACTAAGCATCTAGAAGCTTCTGTTGAATCTTGTAATGACAAATCAATCTGGAAGGAATGCTGATTAAGGTATAGAACCCCAGAATGTAGTGGCAAAACCTCTTGYATTCTAGTACATTCTGTGGAGACTGAGTCAACTGATTYCGTAGAAAGGAGTAGTGTCCTCAGCCTTCTATACTGCAAGGTAGACAGCTACAAGGCAGTGATAAGGCACAGTACTAGCCACATGTTAACATAATTAAATGAGGGTTTATATTTAGGGAGAAGGGTAGAAGTAAATATTTAATAATAAATTTATTTTATAATATGAAATTACCCTCCTTTAAAATGTTTAATAATTGTATTTAGAACGTTGATATCTTTGCTCGTTAGTATCTTCGTTCGATAGTTACCGAATTTGCGGCCCCTATAGAAGGGTTTAAAAATTAATTTTTTTAATAGTAATATTAATACTTTTAAAGTCGATAATTTATCTAAAAGGTGGGGGGATAGCTCAGTTGGGAAGATCTGAGCTTGGTTTACCTGCGGTTTCATCCGAAAGGTTGTGGGTTCAAATCCTGCTCCTCTTACTTCCATCCGGTTTTTAAAAAATCAGATGAAATCTTCCCCGCCTTCCTAGTCATAAGAGGCGTTAAAGATGATGTCGGGCTCACTCTATATCACGGGCAAAGGGTAGAGAGCGGATATAGATATGCGTAATTGCACGAAGGAGAAAGGGAACAGTCGTAAGCTGTGTGCAGAGGACTGGCCTTAAGTAGGGTCCCAGCCGCGCAAGGCTGGGAGGACTTGGCCAATCAGACTGCAGTCTCAGAAGCAGCTGCAGCCTGCACAAGTATGTAAGTAATACATAGTGGTGAGACTATAGCCGCAATCACGTACGACAGTCACAGAGGTCTAACCCTATGACACTCTAGTCCTTAGCTTACCCATGGGTACACGTGMCTAGKCACGTGTAGAAAATCTCTTCCTTGGGCTTAGTAATATTAGTTGCGGTGTTACTAAGCCAACCAATAAGGGTTCTCGGAATTGGAACCTTAATAAATCCAATTGACCAATCGCTATCTCACCAAAAACTCCCGGCCTCACAACGCCTTATGCAGGCAGCCGGCCGGCCAATCAGCGGAGAAATCCAGTACTACGAGTAAGACCCCTCCCTCTCCACCCCTGAACCCTGAAGATAGGATGAAAGAAGAATCACCTGGTGCATACTCGAGGCAACCGAAGCGTAAGGTGGGGGGGGGCGGGGTCTCAGTATACCAGCCAATTAGAAGCAACAAAGTCCACCAGGACGAAAAGGAGATAACGATAAGAACAGACGACAAACATTAAAGCAACCACGGCTCCCCGGGCTCCCATGGTGAGACGGGATGAAAGTTCGGATTTAGGGTTACAGTTGGAAACAGAGAAGCTGAGGGTTTTCATCTGGTATTCAACAACACGGTTTTTCCCTTGGACCTAGAAAGAAAGCAGTACCGCTTACCCACTGGGTAGACTATATAAATAGTTTAGCGTGATAAGACAATATATATATGTCTAAAAGGTTTTTTAATGATAATAATTTATATAATTAAAGAAATTATAAAATTTAATAAGTCTATTAAAAATTGGTAGGAGAGTTATTTAAGGCGTTATAATCAGTTTAATAGTAGTATTAGTACTTTTAATCTTTTCGGCTGGGTAATAGTATTATATTTGAGGGTATTGTCACGGCGCCTAAAGACCACCACGCTAAAGGCCCATGTTTTCCGCAAAAGGATACAAGTAACCCAAGCTGGCAATTCGGTTGCTTAGGTGGTCTTATATAGTTGTGATGAATGCACCCCGTAATTCATCCATCACATTCCTCCCCTTATATTGAAAGGTTCGTCCCCGAACCTTGACCCCCTTCCGGTCTCGCCAATGCCAGCACTGGTACTATCATAGGGCAAGGCGAAGGGTGGAGGGTAGATTGGATATGCGTAGTTGTACGAGGAGAGGAGAAGGGAGGTGTTACGAACTTAAGCGATGATATGGGCCCACCGAACCATCGGGAATACAACAGCCACGAGAAGGCTGGGCAGTGTAACCATGACAGGGGAGGATGCCGGGACTAGGCAAGGGAGGCTCACAAGCTAACACGGGCTCATGAAGATGAGCCGGGCTCATAAAGGTGAGCCGGGCTCATAACAGTGAGCTAGGCTCATGAGGATGAGCCAGCTTACGGTCAATGAGCCAGGCACATGTAGCTAGAAACACAAGAGGTATAAAGGGACGACTGGAGAACTCAGATTGTTAGATAGTTCTGCAGTAGTCAACAGATCACCATCACTGAGACAAGTATAACGCTACCCTACTTGTTGTGAACCTTTTGGCTTCACCGAACGTCTTCTGATAGTCTTCATCCTTCAGCTATSCCATTTAGGCAGATCAGACTGCCGTTCGTCACAACCYACCTTTGAACCTATTATCTCTTACCTAGAGGGAGGCGCCATACAGCCCGACGGCTCTGTGAGGCCCGCTCGTACTATCCAGGAGTTACAGAAGGCTATCAATGCGCACGGCAAGGAGTATGGCTATGCCGTCAATCGGCGCCAGGGTAGCAACAAATAACATGACATCTATACTCGATATAAGATCAAGTGTGACCGGTTTGGGGCTCCTCGTCCTTCACAAGCATCGATCTGCAAGACTACTACCCGCAAGTGCAACTGCAAATATCAGGGTTGGGCTGTGTTAGAGGGGGACGGCTGGGTTTTCAGAGCTCATAAAGATCCCCAGCACCACGTCCACAACCACGCTGCTTCTAACGCAGCTACGGCCCATCTACAACACCGCAAAGCGAGTTCAGAACAGAAGGATTACATCGCTGCGATGTCCAAGATCCCMGGAATGAAGCCACGAGAGGCTAAGATGGTGGTGGAACTGAAGTATCCGGATTCTTCCTTCACGTACCAAGACATTGTCAACCACCGCGCGCGTGCCTCCCGCTCGCTTCTAGGCAACTGTACAGAAGCTGGAGCACTTGTTAAGATTCTTGAAGAGCGCAATATTAAGCACATCAAGCGCTACTATCCTAACGATCCTGACCGGCTCCTTGGAGTGGTATTCTCTATTCCGAAGGCGGAGGAACTATGGAAGCAGTTTCCTGAAGTCCTTGGATACGATAATACTTACAAAACTAATATCTACGGCTTCCATCTCGTTGTGGCTGTTGGTGTAACGAACTGCAATACCATCTTCACACCGGTATATGGTTTTATTCCTGATGACACTAGGGAATCGTTTGATTTCTTATTTGAGTCAGTTGAATCGCTTCGTCAACAAGTAGGAATCAAACTCCCTGGTGTTTCTATCACGGATAAAGACGAGAGAATGAGGGATGCGTTAGTGGAGGTCTTCCCTGATACGAAGCTACAGCTCTGCGTATGGCATATGAACCGGAACGTACGGCTTCACTTTAAGACCAACTGGGAGAAGCCGGACGAGGAGGACTTAGAGAACTCGGATCAGGGCGGCTAGAAGCCCTCTGATCATATTCTTCGTCGTGTTCCACCCGGTGTAAAGCTCCAAGGTGTTCCTAGAGAGGGTGATAAACAACCTCCTCACAACGCAGAAACGATGTTCTTCCTCTGGCAAAAGGTGGTGTATGCGCCTACCGAGCGGCTTTTTGAGCTTCAATGGGACTATCTCCAGCACAAATTTGTTGACCAGCCGGCCAATATAAGCTACTGCGACAAGACTTATATGGTAATCAAGGAGCAATGGGCACAATACATTATCAAGAAGAACCTCAACTTTGGGATGAGGACCACATCACCAGCCGAATCAGCAAACTACAACATCAAATCTTTCCTCCTCAACGGTAGGAACCACTGGCTTGGTGTTTTCCTCTGTTTGGAAGAAGTGGTTAACAAGCAGGTCGAGAAATACGATACGAAGGTCGCTGAAGAGACGACCAAGATAGCCCAACGTTTCCTAAACCAGGAGTATCTAGGCAAGCTGCCTAGGTCGATCTCGTTTCATGCGCTGGGTGAGATCGAGAAGGAGCATACGGCCGCTCTAAAGGCATTTCCATCCAAATCGAGACCCGATGCCAGTATTGAGGATCTAGGTGACTGTGGTGGTGTTGATAATGGTTCTTACAGTTGCAACATCAAGGATCAATACGGCCTACCTTGCAGACACACCATTGCTGCTAGGATTGCTGCTTCTAAGGTGCTGACCTTGAGCGATGTTCATTCACGTTGGCGGCTTCGAGTCCATCTTGACGAGCTAGACCCCTATAGCCGCATCAAGAATCCCAAACGCGTCAAGCCAAAGGGTCGGCCCAAAAATGCTCTGGGCAAGAAGTTTGGCGCTGCTCAGAACTGGTTCAAGACCCTAAAATGGAAGGGAAAGAAATTTCCACAGGCTCAAGGCCGGGCCAGACTCACAGCCAGTATCCGGCGCCACCGCTCAGAGCATGAGATGGTCCCAGATGACACACCGATTCGGCCCAAGAAGAAAGCTACTCCGAAGCAGACGAAGAAGAAGTCATCCGCTCAGAAACCGTCCACACCAAGAAACAAACAGCCTATCTCGCCCGCCAAATCTGTCCCTGCTGAGACCCCGAACGAGGAGAACCATCCACCAGAGCGCCGGATTACGAGGCAGATGAAACAAGTTGTCCAGCCATCTCCAAAGCCGCCTGCTCCCAAGAAGAAGATAGCTACTCAGCCGTCTCCCGTGGAGCAGAATCAGCCTGTTTCTACCGCCAACCCGCCTCAAGTTGAGACTACCCAGAAGCGTGTGACTCGGAAACGTGCGGCCGTTGAGGCCCTTGTTGATGAACCTGCCCGGAAGAAAAAGTCTACCGGGCAACAAAAATCACCTGCAGAGGTACGCCGCGGTTCTAGAGTTCGGAAACCTACTCTGAAAGCCTTGGGCAAAGGTTGAGGGACAGATTGACACTCAGATGCGCAGAGTTTCATTCTACGCACCGTAATTAGACATATCCATGAAACGCAGTCAATTAACATGTTATTGTGTAGCACTTGTCGCAACGTTCTGTGACAACCCTAACCAAGCAACAACTCTAGCAATAACCCTGAATCTTGTAAGATTGAAAACCACGGCGATTTTGGCGTTTTCAAGGCAAGAGGACCTCTCAAAGTTAAAAAAGATAACAAGAAGGGCGTAAGATAAGAAAGAAGGCGCGGTTAAAAATTCAGAGGCCGTGGTTAAAATATTTGAAAACTGGTTTTACTGCCCGCGGATCGATTTTTACTGCCCTTATATACTGCCCGTATAAATTACTGCCCGCAGATAGATTTCGTACTGCCCCCGGATATGGACTCTAGATAAATACCAGTCAAGAGGCGCAATTCCGACCTTATCCCACGCCACTCTACAACACGCCCACGATAACACACACATGGTCTCATCAGACTAATAAAGTTGACACGGTCTACCACGATTCTAGGTTGAGCAGCTGAACAACTCGCACGAGTCAACAGCGGCGGATAGTATCTCGTATGGCTCGCATGTCTATTCTAAGGAACGCACCTTGTCTATCGTCTATATGTGCTCAGCATCTCCCTACCCTGAGAGTCTAACTCTACGCGACCTCATAGTACCACGACTTCTGCATATCCTTGTACTGCGCCTGGGCATCCGCGTACTGTGTGTGCTTGACGTCGATGCGGCGCGAGACCATGACCTCTCCGGACCGCGCTGCCGGCGGCGGCTCGGGCACCTCTGATATTGTGGATGGTGCCTCGCTTTTGTCGCTCTTGTCGACCATGTTCTCCTCGCTCTCGTTGACGGTGCCGATGATCTGGGTGACGCTGAACGGGTCCTTGCGCTTCTTGCCGTTCTTGCTGCTTCCATGGGACCCCCTGACCGCCGAGTCGGGCATGGAACTGAGTTGGTGACCGTCGTTGCCTGCCTTGGCGCTACTGTGCGATTGCCCGTTCCCGCTCCAGAACGTGCGGCGCAACAACGGGGCGCACATCGGAGCTTGGCCGACTATGATGGCCACGAAGTCCTCGCGAATCGACCATGACGCTGAGACGCCGGC
This sequence comes from Neurospora terricola FGSC 1889, assembly GCA_009805285.1. NCBI lineage: Eukaryota > Fungi > Ascomycota > Sordariomycetes > Sordariales > Sordariaceae > Neurospora > Neurospora terricola. The sequence continues at coordinate 21,792 of RANZ01000380.1, read as the reverse complement.
CAGGTTCAGCTAAGGTATATGGTGAGCTTCGAGACCTGCGAGAGGGATGGGACGGTGTGATGGGTACTGGACGGGGGAGACATACATTGAAGATCAGTGTGTACCTGAGGATGGCCGCCATCATGCAGAAGGTTCCTAGGACGAAGCAGAAGTATATGGCTAGCCGCTTCCAAATGGACGCGCGGATCCCCCACACCACCTGTCAGACCCGTCGGTTAGAATCTTTCCACTTAATGCGTATGGTAAGTCAGTCAGGTCGTTGAGGTGCATACCGGAATAGGTATCATCATGATGCAAGCGTCGGTGACGATGTTGAATACCAGGATTGTGATGAAGAAGACCTTGTTCTGAGGCGTGCAGTTCGCTAGCCATGAGAAAGAGGTTAGCGGAAGACACCATAAGGCACGCTGATGGGCAAGACATGGGATGACTTACGCCCCGGGTCCGGCAGCACCTGCCACAAGGTCTTGAAGGGCCGGCAGGTCAGGGTCATTATCAGCACAATGACGAGGAACGACCCGACGACGAACCCCATGACGGGTACCACCAATCTCTCGGTCCAGGTCCCCTTCACCACCCGCCGGTAGAAGAACAGCATGTTGACCTTCAGCGTCCAAACGACGCAGAGATAGATCGAAAGGCCGAAGAGGAACATCTGTGTGCCGTAGGTGTAGGCCTGGACCCCCTCGGGCGTCAAGGTTGCGCGAACATCGTCCGGCAGTATTCCAGTGTGCTGCCCGCCGCATTCGACTATGAATATGTGGGCGATGGTTGCGACAGTCGTCCAGAGGGCCTGTAATTGGAAGTCAGCTTCGAGTCTTCGACGAACCTCCGCATAATGTTTAGCGGAACGATGAACAGCACTCACCGCCGTTAGAAAGATGAGGTAGTCGTCCACATCGAAGTTTCTGAGGCCAACCAGTCTAAGCCGGACAAGAATCCGGGCAAAGATAAAGAGCATGCCAATGGCGTATTCGATCCATATCTCGACTAGTAACTTGACGATTTCTGGAGGCATTTGTTCCAATGGTTTCCCTTCTGCCGAGTTCGTTGGAAACTTCGTCGTCCGGACACAACCTGTGTTTGAAAAATTTAGATGGAAGCGAAGTTCTTGCTTATACGCTCCCCTTACCACAGTGGTTTATGCATTGTCCACCATATCCTCACCAGGATCCGGATCCTGATACCACAACACTATTATTCATGCGACGAACTTCGCATGTATGTAGCAGAGTGGCACAGAGATACTCGACTCTACCTAATCGGAAGGGCCCCTTCAGAGAGCCCTTGCACTTCGCTCTGTGTGCTATTTAGATCATTAGCGATAGCCCGGGGCCAGAATGCATCCTTGCGGCGGTAATAACCAATACGTGAAAATAATAGCCGGGCTGGTCTTGGTGCCTGTGGTGGTAGGGTATAATCTTTGACGCCAGTGCAGCCTGTGCAGCACGCTGAAATGCCTGTCGGCTGTCGCAACCTAACCTGCGGGGCCAAGGATATTTAGCTTACCCATCATACTGTAACCAGGTAAGTGAGCCAGTCGACGGATAAACGGTTGATTTCAACACTGTAGATCATTATGTACCAAGGTGCATCTTCAGGGGCAGCTGCAGGGCTCTTATGACACATGACATTGCACTTTTTCCAGGGATTATTCAGGAGTTTGACCGTTAGCTGCAGCATTGGCGGCTGCGGTTGGGCGGCGCGGTTGATCTCTTTAGAATTGTGAAGTGGCCTAGGCTCTAAGGTCCATAGTCTTCAGCGCTACTTAAAGATAGGGCTGTTATTGGGCCAGATCCCTGTAAGTGGATGACAAATATAAAAAGTCTACTTTGCAATTCCAAGGAGATAGGAGGATTAATTCAGGGGCTGGCACTGGCTGAGTTGCCGAACGAAATCCGGTACCGAATTGATATGCCGGCCAGCTTAAAGGAGGTGGCCCCGAAACAGAAACAGACAGTCAGGATCAATTCCCTGCCCTTTCTTTCCCAACCGCAGGAAACCATGGCAACAACGATCAAAGTCGCAGTCACACAGGCCGAGCCGATCTGGCTGGATCTTCAGGCGTCCATCAAGAAAGCGGTATCGCTCGTCCACGAAGCCGCAAGCAATGGCGCAAAGATCGTTGCATTTTCCGAGACATGGGCCCCGGGCTACCCTGGTTGGTGTTGGTAGGCTCGACGACCCCATTGATTGTTTATTACAAGATGCTGCTCCAGGTAACTAACTTGGTTCTGGAATCTGGATAGGGCCCGACCGGTCGACCCGGCGCTGAACACGAAGTATGCGTACAACTCCCTCACAGCCAACTCGCCCGAGATGGAGCAGCTCCAACAAGCTGCCAAGGAAGATTCAATCGCGGTCGTCATCGGCTTCTCGGAGCGCAGCTCTTCCGGCAGCCTGTACATGGGACAGGCCATCATCTCGCCGCAGGGAGAGGTGGTGTTGCAGCGCCGCAAGCTCAAGCCGACGCACATGGAACGCACAATCTTCGGCGACGGGTCCGGCCCGGACCTCAACTGCGTCGCAGAGCTCGACTTCGGGTCGGAGCTGGGGTCCATCAAGGTCGGCACGCTCAACTGCTGGGAACACGCTCAGCCGCTCCTCAAGTTCCACGAGATCCAGCAGGGCGTCGTCATTCATATCGCCATGTGGCCGCCCATCGACCCCTACCCGGGCGTCGAATTTCCGGGTCTGTGGAGCATGACGGCCGACGGGTGCCAGAACCTGTCGCAGACGTTCGCCGTCGAGAGCGGCGCGTTCGTGCTGCACTGCACTGCCGTGTGCAACGAGAGCGGCATCGAGGCCATGGRCACGCRCAAYGGCATGCTGTTCCGCGAGCCCGGCGGCGGCCACAGCTGCGTCATTGGCCCCGACGGGCGACGCCTTACGCAACCCCTGGCCGACAAGCCGAGCGCCGAGGGTATCGTGTATGCCGACCTGGACCTGACCAGGGTGGTGACCAACAAGAGTTTCCAGGATATCGTCGGCCACTACAGCCGCCCCGACCTCCTCTGGCTTTCGTACGATAAGGAGAAGAAGGATGCTGCGGTACATCGGAACTGACACCGTGATCCGAAGGGGATCATGGTTCGTGGGATGATCCGGAAGTCAAGTAGACGGGGATTCGTCTCGTAGCACAACCACAGGTAGTCATATCCAGGGTTGCACACTTGAACCTAGTTTCCACCTGTCCTTCTGACTCTATTCTCTAGGCACCGGCAGTTGTCAATAAACACCCGTGGGCGGCCGCTTGCTGCGCAATTCGTAGTGACCTTGAGAAGCTTTATCCATTCTTCGTGATAACGAATGACTACCCCGACTTGTAATAAGAGCTGCAAATGCCAATGGATGACGACCAAGTGCCTTGATCCGAACAGTTTCCCTTATCTATCCATATAATCTTTGTCATGCTCTCGCTGATCAATCCCGTCGAATACGTCCGAGTCATGAGGCCTATGCCGTTCCGCTATTCTATTCCGCTCTTATCCGGGCGGGAAATAACCGGACGGGCCGAACCTTAACGCGGCAGGAAGACATGACAATAGCCAAAGGCGTTGCCTCCATCCAGCCACACATGCAGCCATGTACAGGACGGAACTCCGTGATCCATTCGGCTCACGTTTGACGGGGTTTCTTGGATGTCTGAGGTTGACCGTGAACACTAGCTCAGTACTGGACATTGTTAGAATAAGCCAAAATCAACGCTAATAAATCACTAATAAATATTTGGACGACTGAGGAACATTGGTGGTAACACATACCTTTCCTATAGCTTCTGTAAAAACTATAGTCACCGCGCGGAGTCGTTAACCACACTGTCGTTACACCAGTGTTTCGCTCGTCCGTAAATCCCAGTACTTGTATATATATCGCATCGTCGACATATGTAATATGCGTCGTGTATTCAGTCTCGAGACTCGTCGTTTGTCGTATTCTCATCCGACATTCATTGTTCGTTAATCCTCCTCATCTTAGCCAGATCTAAGCATAAACACCCACAAAGTCCTCTTCCAAGGCTTCGAGCTAGGTTACGCTCCGTCAGTGCACTGCCACAACAACGTCATCGGGAAGATAACCATGGTAAAAAAAAAAAAAGTCTAGCAAACGAACCTCCGGCCGCCCAAACTCTTCCAGCCAGGCCAACTCCCGCTCATTGACGTACACAAGCGTATAGCGCAGCCAGTCCTTATGAAAGAACACGCGGAGCCCGGGGTCATACCCGACCTGAGCGCGGCGGAGGAAGACGTCCTTTTCCGAGCGGCTCGAGTCGAGGACGCGACAGCAGGTGCGGAAGAAGCGCTTCTCGAAGCTCCGCCATTGGCGCTGGGAGAGGTCTGACGGTTCGTCGAGGGTATAGTGCCAGACGAGGAAGAACCTGGTACGGTCGCCGCTGCCGACAAGGCGTTTTCGGTGAGGATTCCGTATGACCTGGACCGGGGGGTGCTGGATGGGAGGCGGTGGGGGCATGCTTGTGAGGGAAGTAACTGGGGACTTCATGTATCAACTTGAGGGTTGACTGGTGGCAGTCTTATATGTTTGAGTGGATTAGCCATTTGGCCGCTTCTCGGACCACAATGAGATGGACATCAAGGATTTCCTTCAGATAAGACGCGCAGTCGACTTTGGCTCGGTTTAAGAGTGCAGAACACCGTGCAGGGCTCGCGTGGCATGGAATTCTTCCGCAATAATTGAGATGGTTCAAGACGCAACCGAGCTTTCCCGTCTGATATATCATGCCGACAGGAGGGGACGTGAGCGGTGCCAGAGACAATATGGCCGGAGCAACAGACGCAACAACAAGTCAAGTTTAATCGAACGAAAAGGACCAACAAGAGGAGATATCTAAGCTTATCATCGTCGACTTATATACGATGTACTAAATATGTGTGGGATACTGTGACAAGGGCTGTGTGCAGGGCTTGGAACAGTAGCTCATTTCAGCTAATAAACTACTTTGGTCTCGAAGGCCTTGTTGATCTTTCCAACCTCCAGGAGAAGGTTGGGCTCCAAGGCCTTTTATGCCAAAGGGAATCGGTACGTACTTGAGGTACGTATCAAGCCTTGTCGCCTGAGGCTTCAAGGCATCTGGCTAGCAGTCTGCATACATGTGGATCTTCCTGAATGCCTTCATCCATTCTCCATCTTCCTTCTGGCGCTGTCATTCATCCGGGCGCCGTGCTTCTTGCTTGGTTGGCTGTGTTACTTCTGGGATGACTGGGGATTGTCTCATGGTGTTTCATCAGCGTCTTCGGTACTTCCATAGTTGGCTCGCTAGCCTGGTAGCGTCGAAAGGGGTTCGGGTAAGCAGTACCCGTGGTCGAGAGTCCGGCCGAGGTGAGTGTTGCGGCCGGAGGCCACCGGGCATCTCGAGGCTCATTCCAAGCGTTGAGGCTCTGCTGAGCCTTGCGACCCTAACCCCTGGACTGTGGGCAATGTCCGTGTGACAGATACTGCTAAAGAGGTCAAAGGTATGGGTAAGTTGTGATAAAAGTAGAAGGTTGGCTTCCTTCACACACACACACACAGACAGTTTATTCCGCCCGGCGGGCTTAACCCGAAAGGGCAACTAATAACAATCTGATCATACATTTCCCAAGATATGCCCTGATCTCCTTGCAGCCCGTACAATGTCCATTCTAGCTTCTGCCCTATCTTCTACCATTTTTCTGCGGATTCTCGTAGGTTAGTAGGGTTGTTAGTAGGCTGACTTGAAGGCGATTCTTCAAGTGTTCAACGTCCTATCTTCGGCGGCTGAAGCGATGCCTGCTCTCCGTAGTACGAGGTGATGAGTGTGGGTTCGGTTGGGTGTAGTAGGTTGGGTGGTTTAGTCGGTCTGCGGTAAGTTCGTGTCGAGTCGACCCGTGGTTATTGCGAACCGTATCGTTGCCCGAACGGCCTTTACGTTGGGAGCCCAGTCTTTGTTATCCGATGGTGATTTCCCTCCTAGATAGAAAGAGATATTGCTTCTGTGGGTATTTGTGCACCGGAGCATCTCTGTTCTGTACGCGGTCCATCTCCTGCATCGGAAGAGGAAGTGTTCCACTGTCTCTCTGGCTTGCCCACATGCGCACTGATCGGACGGTGCTACTCCAATTCGGTGGAGGTAAGCGTTGAGTCTTACTATACCTGTTCTGAGCTGAGCGAGTACGCTGGCTTCCTTCCATGACAGGCGGTCGTAGAGCCGCTTTGTATGCTTGCCTAGTAGTGCTACGTCGACTCTTTTAGAATGACTTCTGACTTTCTCTGGTAAGTGCTCGCTGGTTCCTTTCTCGGATCGCGCCACGCGGAGCGTTGTCGACCGCATTCTGGGCGTTTGCGTTTGCGGAGTGGTGCCCTGTTGAGTGGCTTCTCTGGCCTTTTCCTTGGCGAGTTTCAAGAGCTTGTTTTCTTCGCTCGTAGGGAGCTATCGTATTGTCACTCTATTTCCGCTTCTTTGCACTTGAAAAGGTCCAGAAAGGGTTTGCCGTAGAAAAGCTACGCAAGTTTCCATCTGGACTGGATGCTCTATATGCGCGGATGAGAGAGAATATGAGCCAGTTCGATGGATCGGATTACTGCAAGCACATTCTTGCCGTTGTCGCAATTGTTCGCCGGCCAATCAGCCTTCTGTGACGATGGGGATTATTAGATTAGATAAGGAAGGCGGTAGAGGCTGGCAGAATCTGAGCTCATCCCATATAAGGATGCACTCTTGACCTCAGCTTTCAATCTTCCCCTCTTTTCTTCTTTAGCTTTAGTTATTTATTCATTTGTACCCAACTACGCGATACGGAACTACGTGAGCTGGTGCATCGTGACACCTTCAAGAACTAGCCTCTCTCGCCGAGTTGCCCAATACCATTTGCAACAATCTTGAATCTCTAAAAGATATTATAGGGCTTTGCGGTTCATTTCTAAGTTTACGAGAACAAACCGTCTATTTTGTTCATCAGTCAGCTAAGGACTTTTTACTTGGCAAAGCCTCTGATAAAGCTGGCAACCAAGCTTCTCAGGAGGCGTTCAAGTGGATTTTTCCTTCTGGGAAAGAAGATGTGAACTATACCATCTTCTCGAGGTCACTTGATGCCATGTCTACAACACTGCGACGCGACATATACGGCTTAAGCGCACCGGGATTTCCGAGAGACAAGGTCGAAGTACCGGATCCGGACCCGCTAGCGACGGTGCGGTACTCGTGCGTCTACTGGGTTGATCACTTGTGTGACTCAGTTTCTGGCACGAACACAAAACGGCACAATCGTTTACAGGATAACGGGGTTGTCTATACATTCCTCAAGACAAAGTACCTTTACTGGCTGGAAGCTCTAAGTCTACTCCAAGCTATGCCTGCGGAGATCTTCTTCCACTTCTTCTTCATCATCCACGACTAGCAGTTTGGCTTTAAGGTCTGTCCGGTCAAATCGCTCATCTTTAGGCGCTTCCGCTGCTTGGTCATGGACTAGGGGCGCTTTCGCAGGCAACGTGGTCGAACTGCGCCTGGCCGCGCTCCAAGTAGTTGTAGGCTTTGGACTGGGAGCAGCGTTGAGCGCGTGGGTCGTAGTCGTTGGCTTGGGTGGATTCGTCCAGAACCGTTTATCTGCTAGGAGTTTCTCCTTTCCCTTTCGCCGGCAAAGTCTTCCTGTCGGGTGTGGAATCGGGGGCGGCGGCGGTGGTGGAAGCGGCGGAATGCCGCCGGGGAAGAGGGAAGAGGCAAAGTCACGGCTGTTGGATCTGGACATGGCCTTTTGTTGATGTCAAGTGGTGGTTTGCTTGTTGATTCCCATGGCCAACACGGGCTTTAATAAGTTGAAGGAAATTGCAAAGAGAATTGATGAGAAGGTGAAAGATCCCATGAAAAATATTTCGCCGGTGTTCCTAATCCTGGGAAAAATCCGGCTCAGTAAATCATTTGTGAGAGGATGCTTCTTTGTCTACATGGACCTTCTTTGCACTAGAGCCGTTTCGTCATCTCGCTGGCTTTGTCCGCGCATCACATCGATATCTGGCTCAAGTGCTCAACGCGGTAAAACAAAGAATGTCAAAACAGCCACTGCCAATTTTGAAGATCAAGAAAAAGTGAGCACTGACAGCACGGGGAGTCGGACACCGTCTCAGTCGCTTTCGTTTTCTACCTATCGAGATATCGTTAACTTCCACCCTCCATTCAAGTTCTCTAATAAGCTCTCTAAATTAACAGAGCTATCAAAAGAGCTGTCAGAAAAGCTGTTAGATGTTAGGATTTAGAGTAGAGTACCCAATATACGCTGTCTTGAACCCCTCAATACTAAGAAAGTATCACCAGATTGTCGCTGTCACAGTGCTTTACTAGGCTAATGTTGCTCTGTGCAGAATATAGAAAATCACGGGTTTCTTTTTTCTTTTTGTTTTAGATAAACGACCTAAAATACATACTAGCTAGTAGAATGAAAAATGAGGTAGGTGCAACAGGAGTTTTTGGTGGGTGTGGGCAAGTTAAGTCTACCTTACTTGTCCTTGCCCTCATGCAAAATGACGATTAGGGTCAATGGTCCATTTATAGCAATTGTTCTTCACTATGCCTCCGTGCTTGCCATTGACTCCATGGCAATCACAGCTGTCCGTTGGCACGGACAGGTAGTGGAGGCATAGGTTTTTGTCGTATTTGAAGCCACACTTGGAGTTGGCCTTGATCTCAAGCGCGACGTGGATGGAAACAAAACCAACGCCACGGTTATACGAATAGTCCCATTTTTCGGACCTAAAGAACCCAGGCCCAAGGTCCGAGTGCTCGATCAGGTCACAGAATCTGTTCATGGCGTCTACCATCCGCACCCTCTCGGTGTCTTCTCCGCCGTCATAACATTTCAGGGTGTTGGTCCGCGCGTCGCCTTGCTCATAGGGCGAGGGCTCGGGCACCGGCTCCTTCACGGTTTGGGTAGGTTTGGGCTGGACGGTGGTTGATGTTGTTGTAGAAGAGTCGGGAGGGCACGTCGTCCGCAGTTCCGCACTGTTCTCATTGAAATAATCACCACTGTCTGGAACTCCTGGCCTGGTCATATTCCCAAACCATGGCTGAGTGTAACACCATGGATTGTTGAAGTCGAGGAAAGAACATTCATCAACCAATGGGTTTTCAGGGTAGCCGAAATATGCCCGGACAGGTTGCTTGGGCCAGCTTCCGGAGGGGGGCGCAGGCGCGTTGGGATCGATGGATGCCGGAGGCTTGGGGAAGGCACCAGTGGGAGATGTGGTTGTTGCCCTTCCGTCGTTGCCGGTGTAGACAACAGCAGGCCAGACAGGAGTCGTTGCTGGAACGGGCCATATAGTAAACGGCGGCGTCTGCACGTTTGTTCTTGGCCGCGGCACCCTGGGTTATAGTTACTGGCTGAAACACCCATTCGGTGACGGTCAATGGCGCCTGCGTGATGGTACTTGTCCAGGTTCCTTGGCTGACAGTGATCAGCGGGTAGTTGACCGTACTGGTTGCACCTTTCCACGGTGGTAGCTGGACATTGCAAGGAGGAGAGCAAGTGAACTTGGGTTGATCCATCTCCCAGATCGCGGGGTCGATCCAAATAGCTTCATTAAAGTTGGTGTTGCCGTTACTACCCACGTCGAGAATGCTGATTTGGGACCAGCTGGGGTGCGTGTCGACGTTGAGGTTGTCGATGGCCGGGATGCCTTTGCCGTCCATGACAGCCATGTACTTGGCCCCGATGGTGACAAGATTCTGGAAGCGGACGTTGGCGAGGTTGTTTTGGAGAAGCATCAGCGCCTTTTGACATAACTGCTTATCGACGCACGTCTGCGCATATGTTGAGAACCACTGGGTAAATCGGATGGTCATTAGTACCTTGGAAGTAGACATGGATGCAATGGCTGTGTCTGTCTGGGTCATCACTTACAGTGTAGATGCTTGCACCAGCGACAAATATGTTTGCCGAACCTGTCATGACCACAGACCAGGATTGGTCACAGCCACTGAATTCATTTCCAGCAGCACATGTATAATCGGGGTCCCCCGGCAAAAGGCCAACGACAGCAGCAAAAGGAGCTGGTGGTGGCGGAGTCGGTTGGAAGTAGGGCGATTCGGTTTGCAACATGCCAGCGTATATGTTTGCTGCCTTGTGGAAGTTGTACTGGTAGAACACGGCGTGCTCCGACGCAGTGCCGTAAAGCCTTTGTAGTCATGAGGTTAGTCTCTTGGACTCCAGAGCTGTGATGGGAGGAAGACATTGAAGATGTGGAAGCTTACCAAGTGGGTTTCGTGCTTTCAATCAAAAAGCCACGAGCAACATAGATGGAGGTCTGCACCATGGGATTGTTTCCGCTGACCAGATCAGGGTCACTGGTGGCAGGTAGGGAGTGGTTAGTTCAGCCAGTCACAAGAGGTGGTAGGGAACAGTAGAGCACAACTTACTCAAGCATGTGGTCGGCTCCCCAAAGCCACATGTTTTCGAAGTAACCCGACGCCGATGGAGTAAGGTGCATCATCAGACTAGCAGCAGAGCAGCCGGAATTGATACCGCTAGTGACGGGAGGGCACTCTGCAGGTGTCAACTTTGTTCCCGTCGCGCCTCCTATGCGTACGTGGCAATCCCAAAGCCCGGCGGAGCCTTGTGTCTCAGTTTGGATATTCCATTCGATGACAATCAGACCGGCTGTCGCACCGCGTGTCGTGAAAAGGAGGTCCTGCATCTCCACATTACCAACGTCCCCGGCATTTCCAACCTTGATCATGACCTTGGGGTTGCTACAGTAGATATGAATTAGCATTGGGACAGTAGGTAGATAAAGAGACAAAGAGCTGTAACGAACCTGGCATCCGAGAAATACGAGCCTGACGCAACCAACTGGGACCATGCTTCGCCCACAATCTTGGCCCCAGAGGGGATAGTGACGGTCGAGGTGAGAATGTATGATCCGGCGTCGACGAAGAGAATCTTGCCCAAACTTGCGTATAGCGCCGCCTGGAACGCTTTTGTGTCGTCGGTCGATCCGTCTCCTTTACACCCGAAATCCTTTGTATGCACAAACATGGAAGTAGCTTGATCTTCGTACTGAGGCCTGGGGCGTTCAAAGTAGTTTCCTTGGGGGTCCAGAAGTGTCGAATGCCTTCGATAGTTTCCGATCTTCCCACCCATGGAGAAAGTACGAGCCGTCGTCGATCCTTCATAGACAGGTCCAACGACCCATTGGTCTATTACAGGCGACGAAGCCAGAAGGGTGGCGCCAGTGGTATCGGCTACAGCAACCGAGACGCCTGACATGACAATGTTATCAAGGGAAATCCCGGTGCTGCCCTTTCCAGGAGTTGCTGTTATGGGATTGACAATGACGACAGTGCCGACGTTGGTAAAGGAAGAGTCCATGATTGAGACGGAGCCGACTGTAGGAAATGAGGAGTTAGCATGATACCTCTGAGCTGCAACAGATGGAAGGTAGGTAGGTAGGTAGAGAGAAATGGGAAGCGTCTCGCAGAGCCTTTGATGCTGTATGGACAAGAGGCGGGAGAAAAAGAGCTGCTGGGAGGACACTCACTGTTGCCAACGCCACCATCACCGACGAGCTGAAATCCCGTCTTGACATTGTTCATGGTGATGGACTTCCATACCCATCCCCAGTCCCAGATAACCTGGATTCCCACTGTGCATCCGTTGAACTTGAGGCGTTGCGCAGTGAACTGCTGCTCGCCACCTTTGAGCCCGATTCCACCCCCGGTAAACGTGATGTCGGAAATACCTCCGCCGGAGCCATTCTCTGCGAACAAGCCTATCTGGGACGAGCCAGCTGCTGCTATCAACTCGACGTTTTGAAGGCTTGTGGCTTGAGCGACTTGGTAGTGGAGACAGATGACCGTGGTTCCGGAAGTGACCTTTCGGATGTCAATGACAATGTTTCGAATTTGACGGTAGAAATTGGCCGTATTGACGTAGTACCTAGAAGATAAGTAGGTGGGGAGTCAGTCTCGCATGTCCTGGAATACTTCTGCCTAGACAATGTGGTTATGAGGGTTGAGACGGATGCATAATGTAGGTATCAATGTCCTGCAGGTGTTGGGGTCCGAATTTATTACGTACTCAGGGTCCCCGCCATCAACACCCTGGCCTCCGTCCCCGGTATACTCATCCGTGGATAAGACACCTAGACCAACAAAGCTTGGAGCAGCAACAATGGTCGGCCGGTTGTTAGCATCACCAATGACCTGTGTTCCGAAGGGCAAGGCTATGGTCGAGGATACTAGGTAAGTCCCGGGGGGGAAATACACGATGGCGTTCTTAGTCGTAGACCCGTTGCATCCTTTGCCACATCGGGTGCTGTTTGTCCCCATGGCCATGTTGATAGCTTTTGTGTCATCCTGTGCACCGAGGAGGGAGAATCCCGTCGTAAGTCAGTATAAGCACAGACAAACCAGGGGCAGGTAACACAACAAAGCTGGGTGTGTATGTGATCGTGGGGAGTTGGAGTGTGTGGGATTTGATGGGTTGGGCTTCTCTTTCTGCGCATCGAACTCACCGTGATACCGTCTCCCACCGCTCCATAATCGAGCACATTTCTGAAGATAGCCTGCATTTTGGTTAACGGATGAAGCATGCCGGGCAGTCCTGAGAACAACTCACATAGTCGGGTTCATCTCCCCAAGGCACAGTGCCTTTGCGAGCAAGACTGTGACATTGCGACGATGTGAGCAGGCAATTTGCATTAAACGACGGGTAGGAATGATTCAAACAAGAAGACCGTGACTTACCTTTGCATCCAATACGTCCCCGCGCTTGCCGTAGCCGCATACTTCGTGACATTCTTCCATCCGCCCTGCGAGTCGGCCTCGGCTACCAGGGCTGCAGCTGCCGCGATTTCATCCGTGATATCCAGAAGCGGCGGTACATCCTGGTCAATACCTCTAGCTGCCATGTTTTGCTTACCTGCAACGCCACTTGCGCCGACAATAGTCCCGGGCTTCAGGCTGTATTTGTTGCGGAGGGGCCGAGCCACTCGGGCCTTGTTCAGTCTTGCCGAGTCGGCAAGCGCTTTCTTCACGATATTCCGTGCGGCTTCAAGGTCTTTGGCTGTCGATCTTTTGAGCAGCGGCGTAACGTTATGCTCGGGCATGCTCCGTGGCTGAGGAACGACGTTATCTGGTAGGGTCCTGGGAAGCGTCGCGTTACTGCGAAGCATAGGAATCGTTTCACCCAACAGGTCTGACTGGAGAACCTGGACGCACGTGCGTCAGTTCCTGGATCATGTAGCTATAAAATGGAACGTTGGAGCTCGTTCAACTTACCTGGTGTAGAGTCTCAGTCAGATTAGCGTGCACCCGATGTGCATACCCTTCGCCCGCCTCGACGCGGGCCCTAAGCTCTGCGGCCGTGATGGGCCCCCGGAGCCTGCCAGCAAAGGTTGTACCGTTTTCTCCTGCTGAGCGCTTTTTCAGGTCCGGCTCGTCGTTGTAGACGTATACCTCTTTCTCCGGGTCTGCAGTCATCCCATCTGCACTCTCCTTCAAAACAGTGATGGTAGCAGCTGTGTGATCAGCTCCATTGTCTTCGCGCAGCAGAGTGAAAAGAACGATCGATTGGTTGGGGATATACGCCGGATCGGCTTGGGCTGCAGCCTGGAGCTCAGCACGAAGACGTCTGTGAGCGGTTGCTTGCCCTATCGGACGTAAGGGTCAGCGAAAAATGGAACTCATCGAATTTAAGGTATGACGGAACCTTAAACGGTTCGCGATGGGCCCTACAATCTTGTTCTGCTTTGACCCCTTTTGCACAGCGAATCGCGGCACACCGGGTTTCGGACGCGTTAAGGAACGCCTCGCCGCTTCCACCCTCAACCCTAATGAACATGTCCAGTCAGTATCGACATTTAAGAAGGTACTTTCTCGATCTCTGCTCTCGGCAACCAAAGGACCAAGACCAGACATTTAAAATCCGGTTTGGAAAGGTCAAAAATCTACTTACCATGTGGCCGGTGGGAACTCATCACAACTGTATCGGATATTGCTGCGACGGATCACATTTCCCTTTGCATCCCGCTCGTGCTTAAGGAGATTGTCCCCTGGTTGCTCTTTTGCGGTCGTGAACCACTCGCCATCATTCCGCATAGGCTTCTGCTGATCAGGTTCCGGACAGGGGTGTCTATTTTGCCAGCTACTCGGACATGATGCACTACGACGAGCCTCCTGGCGAGAGTGGTCGCCTGTATTCATATCATAGCCGAATATCCAATTTGCAAGACCGCTGGCTGGATGTGGCTTCTTCCCTCGGTCGGTCTTCAAAAATTTCTCGGCATTCTTGCATATTTCCCTCATGTAGTGACAGTTGTATTGCAGGTGCACAATTGTGGGATGGAGGCTGATAACAGGCCATGGAGTTTCTGCTGTCTTAGACTTGCTTTAACCGTACAAAATCAGCAACTTGAATGGTAACTTCCCAACCAATAAGATAGGGGGTTTGAGCAGGCAGCTTTGCCTTGGCGATAGAGAAGATTGTGGGGGGCAAAGGGAAACGGGGTGACTGACTAAGTGTATTTTCCGGTTGTAGTAGTATCCTTAATGTAGTCTTGGAGGTACTGAGCCTCTGCCACTTGAGAAAAGAATAGATAGAATAGTTGCGCAAAAAGCGCAAGAAACCGCAAGACTCCCATCTCGCGAGTGCGGCACAGTCAGCAACAAGGCAGGTAGAGAACATGCAAAGAGCAAGAGGTTCTGGAGGAACAGCACCAAGTGATGGTTTATACTCATACAATATCTCATGTATCAAGTCTCATTGACTTTACCAGATCCACCAAGGATCCTCCAAAGCAGCTAGAAACGGACAACGGTGAAGTAGAGTCCAGAACCGGCGCGTGGAATTGGCCGCTGTGCGATAGGAGGGTATCATTCCTCCCATACAGCTAAGATTGGATTCGAATCCATGCGTGACAGGGAATCATACTTCCAGACACCTCGTATTGGAGACGGAAAACAGCTTGAGTTGTGTTTTCACTGGGAAGGTGTACACTCCGTCCAACAGGCGAGGTAGGACTCGGAGCGCGCGCGGAGATTGGTTGCCATCCTTCTCATGGTGTTCAGACTCGAAAATACGGAAAAACGGCATTAACCTGCGGACGGAGGAAAGCCTGGATCGTCTCTGGTGCCCATGACTGTGAAATTTGCGGGCTTGGACGCATATCAAGCCCTGGTCGGGAAGAGGACATATCCTAAGGTGCAGATGGATGCTTGTTGACTATGGGAATGCTGCTGGAGAAGGCCGAGCTTACTCGCCACCGCTTTCTTTAGGTAGAATAGACAATACTACGTTTGCCCATCTGAAGAAACATTCACTCCGAGTAGCCGCCGTTTGTTAATATCCCATACGGACTTTAAAAGGATAAGTGTTCAGGATGACATGGCAGAATTACCCTACCACGAAGGAGCTATGGATGAGAAAAGAACCAAGGAATGGATACGAAGAAGAGAGCTTGATACACTTGAATTAGGTACGTACCAAATGCAACTCTATTAGATCCATCACTACTTGGCAGGTGGTGTGAAAAAAAGTCCGGACACTCACCGGGTCTGGTTTGGTGTAAGCGTGTCCGGACTATACAACTTTTCACATCGCTTCCTTGGTTACAAGGCTGTTCTTTTGTTTACCGTTGTCGTTTTTGGTCATGGTTCATGGTTCATCGTTGTTCATTTGGCTACACTACAATATGGGAAGTGGAATGACGAATGTTACCTAGATTGGGGATGATACACTACAAGGATGGAGTGAGTAATGGGGGTGATGTAGAGGTACCTTTGGGRTGGCAATGAATATGTCGATGATGAGAAGGATGTACGTACAGTCAGATCTGCAATTAACGATTATAGGGATAACGATATTCTGAGTTTAGCGATCAAATTTTGGCAGATCTTAGTTTAATGTATGGTGATAACGATTTTTCTGACTTATCCGATTCACGATCAATTTCCTGCTTACGTAACACATACAAATCGTTATATCCGTATAACTGTTTGACAGCTCTGCCAGCCAAGTCAGCCCGTCTGACAGGTTTTGACAGCCATGTAAAGAGGTGTTAGGAGCTGGCAAAACCTGTCAAACCGGTTCAAAATTTTACCACTTCCTACCCCCACTGTAAATGTTGGGAGCTCTAAGGAGCTCAGCACCCTACTAAATTTCGCGCAGTGTTTCCCTTTCTGATCGGAAGGGTTGACTCAATGCCAACCCTTTATTATAACGTTCATCACCCTTCAAACCATCCTTCTCAACACCATGCTCCCTACCGAGAGGCAGCGTCGTTATGCGATTAACGAGCTTCAACGTCAGAAGATTCGTTCGTATGCGAAGGCGAACCCCCTCCTCAACCAACGCGACGTAGCCGATTGGGCCACACGTGAATTTGGTCGCAAAGTGAGCCAGTCTACTGTGTGCGATTCTCTTAAACCCAAATTTGCCTATGTCGACAACAAGACCTTCGTACGCGGGGCTGTTGGAGTTACCAAAGTCCATACTGCTGACTACCCCGTCTTGGAGAAAGCTCTCTTCGAATGGGTTATGCGTATGGAGGGTAATAAGTTGCCCGTTACTGGAGAGATGATCCAGACTGCCGCCAAATCGTTATGGGAAAGGATGCCCGACTTCCGCCTCCTCAAGGCACCAAGCTTTTCAGTCGGCTGGCTGGCTGGGTTCAAGCGGCGTCATCACATCAAGAAATTTCGACAGTCTGGCGAGTCCGGGTCAGCTGATATCGAGAGTTCCCTAGAACAAATCCAGCGAGTCAAAACTTTGATTTCCTTGTTCGGTATAKACAACACCTACAACGCCGACGAGACAGCGTTATATTGGCTGGCTACCCCCGACACCACACTCGCTACCTGCGCCCAAAAGGGAAGGAAGAAGCAGAAGGACCATATCACCATATTCCCTTGTTCGAATGCCAGCGGCACACACAAGTTGGATTTGTGGATTCTGGGCAAGGCCAAGTGCCCGCGTGCTTTTGGCAATGATGCTATCTACATCAGGAACCTTCCCGTTGTTTGGCGTAATAATAAGACCGCCTATATGACCGCCACTATCTTCATCGAATATTTGTACTGGTTTGATCGTCAGATGGCAGGTCGTCGAGTGTTGTTGTTAGTCGATGGTTTCTCAGCTCACGTCTCGGCGGTAAAACAACTTAAAGAACAACACGGCGACCAATACCTTCGCAACACGACCGTCGAATTCCTACCAGCCAACACCACCTCCATCTACCAGCCAATGGATCAGGGCATTATCAACAGTCTGAAGTTGCAGTACCGGAAAATCTGGCTACAGCATATGGTGAATCTTACACTGGATGGAAGAGATGCTGTCAAAGAGACTACAGTCTTGAATGCAGTACACTGGATTATTGATGTTTGGAGGAATAAGCTCACAGTTGAGACGATCGACAATTGTTGGAAGAAGTCACAGCTTTTAGGACCTGTGTATGGTCCTGAACGTCGCCCTCATGACTGGGATGAAGCCATTCACATGCAACACCTTGCAGATGAGCTTGTCAGAGCTGGGAGAATTAAGAAGGTGATGGATATCAACAACTTTGTCAACCCCCCAGAAGAGGAAGTGCTTGATACAGCCGAGGACTTGCTCACACAAATCGCTGAGGCTTTCACAGAGGTGGACCAACAAGATGCAGAGGAGGAAGCTGAGCAGCGCGAATCACAGCCAATTACAGTATTAGAAGCGCTTCGAGCTGTCAATCTAGTCATTCAGTTCGAGGAGCAACATGAAGATGTAGATTTGAAGGCGTTGACGGTGTTGAGACAACGACAGAAGGTCTTGGTTCAACAGCAGTTGAAAGAGAAGACAGGAACCAAGCAGGCCACTCTAGATTTGTACTTTAAGAACAATTTTAGAGCCAAATGATATAGAAAACTGTTATTCGGTACAATGCGACCATGTTCCGGGGTTTTCCCAGTAATCTCCGCCTTGTTTCGTGTAAAAATGACCCACATCTCAGATTAACGATATTCTGGGATTAACGATCAGAACTGGCATGACCGACTTGATCGTTAATTGCAGATCTGACTGTACTTGGGCTTTTAAACCGCATGCTAGTCCGTCTGTTGGTTTAAGGTCGCAAAGCTAGAGGTAGCATTGCAATACAAGGGTTAATAATGAACGATCGCCACCAGGGACTTGGATGGAATTGCCCGAGACAACCACGCACGCTCTTGCCCTTTGGGAAATATCTTGAAGGCAGAGACTGGAGGCAATCTCTCAGCTGTTGGCATCAATAACTGCTCTGTCATTGCCACCCATTCTCGGACTTGGTTCTCGCTCAGAACTTTGATCCCGCATCTCATTCACCCAACCACACTGCCTGCCTGCCATGTATCTACGCCAGGGAACAACATGGTATGCTCTTGCCCTCTTTCACCTTGCAAGCACAGTTCGTGCAAAGGATGAGTGCCAACCTATACACTGGAACCCCGGTCAATTTGAGAAACGGACCTTAGCCAACACCACCATTTCCGGCTCCCTGGCCGCAACGTCTACTGCTGTCCCCGTGCCGGTCCCCATCAGCAACCTCACCAGCAGCGGATATGTCCCCCCGGGTCAAGTTAACTGTCGGTATACCGCCTCGACGGAAGATATGGACATCAACTACTATACTTGTACCTATCTAGCCAACAGATACGGCATCTCTGTCGAAGCCTTCTTCAAGTTGAATCCGACAGTGCATTCTGACTGCGGGAACATTGAAGCCAATACCGAGTATTGCATGAGAGGCTGTAAGACACCCGCACATGTTGGACGAGTGCTTTTTTTTTTTTGATAACAGACTAATGACCACCACCCGTTGCATAGTCATCGAGCCTCTAAGAGCTTATGACGGTCTCTGCGGTCCCCCAAACAACAATGCTACCTGTCTCGGCGTGAAATTCGGCCAGTGCTGTAACGCAAACACTTGGAAATGCGGCGACTCTGAGTAAGTCCTATGTCCCTGGTCATAAAGGGTCGATTTTGTTGGTCCCAAACTAATGCCAAACTCGAAATTTAGAGAAGACTGTGCACCCGGGACCTGCTACGAAGGCGCATGTGCAGGAGATTCTGTCTACACCACAGACGGCAATTGCGGCAAGCAGCATGGCTACAAGCAGTGTGCTGGTGTATGGGGCGATTGCTGCAACGCAGCCGGAAGATGTGGTACAGGCCCTTCATTTTGCGGATACGGCCAATGCCAACTGGGAAATTGTTCCCTTGATCCATCTTCTTCATCGACAACCACCACCACCACGTCAAAACCCTCAACCTCGACCTCAACCACCACGACGACCAGCAGCCCTAAAACCACCACCTCCGCGCCCGCTACCAAAACGAGTTCCACCACGACATCCAAATCGAGCACCGCGGCAATCACTACGAGCACGAAACCTCCTAGCACTACAATCCCCAGTCTAGCTGCTTTGCCCTCATGTGGCCAGACGTGCTTCAACAACATGCTTGCTCAGTATTCCGCCCTGGGATGTGCCGCTCGAGACGGATACTGTCTATGCAACAACGTCGACTTTAAGAATGGCATTCGCGATTGTTCAAACGGGGCCTGTGGAACTGCTGTTGGCAATACGGTGATCGCTTTCGGAAATTCATATTGCTCCACGGCTTTCGCTACCCACACCGCCACGGCCACCGGCTTGGCTGCTCTGCCCTCTTGCGGTCAGACGTGCTTCAACAACATGGTGGCTCAGTATTCGGCTCTGGGTTGCGCTAGCCCGGAGCCGTCTTGTCTCTGCAAGAATGCCAACTTTGGATACGGTTTGAGGGATTGCTCGAATGGCGCTTGTGGGACGGCTGCTGCTTCCAGTGTTATTGCTTATGGAAGCTCGTATTGTGCGTCTGCCACGGCGGCTCATTAGTTCACTTGTGCTCGGTAGATAGTGTAGTGTAGCCAAGGAGAATGGAGGATTGCGCTCTTTTTGAAAGAGCTTACCTAACCCGCGCGCACCAAAATCCTCCACGTAAGGTACCTAGGTAGGTACGCACCTCCCCACATTTGGCAGTTGTTAAATGAAATGTGTCGTTTTGTCCGTAAAAGTCGTGATTTTCAATGTTCTGAACATGGCTAGCCCAGTAATTCTTCCCCTGTAAACGCCTTGTAAATCTTGGTCTTCAGCGGGCAAGCAAATTTGACAGTCACAATCTGGTGATACTCTTATGGTGTTGAGGGGGTCAAACAACGTGAATTTCTTGTTAGAATGTTCCAAGTAATGAACCCTCAAGTATCTCCATGATTACATACTCTCTAATTGAAACCCATCTCATAGCACTGAACGCACTCGATAGAGGTGATATGGACCCCCAAGTTACCAAGTAGTATCAGGATCAAGGCCCGCCTCCCTCATTGCACGTCTTCGCTCGAGGTGCGCCCTCAGTGCGGGTTTCATAGGCGGATCACCAGGACGACGCTCGTACGGGCTATGGCGCCGAACCCACTCCCTCTTTTCCTCTATCTCGAGTGGCTGCGAACAATGCCCGTCTATGGGCAAGTCCACCATCCATTTATCTTCCTCCGGCGAACTACCATAATACGGCCTCTCACGTGAGACATCTTTCGCTTTGAAAAGATCACCGCGCAAGCTCATAAGCCAGGGATGAACGGCTGAAGTCCTAGTTAGCAAAGTTAAAGCCAACAATTGGAAGAGATACGAACTGCTTACCGCTAACAAAGTCACGCACCGTGATAAAACCTTCGCTGCCAGCCGTAACCACCAATTTCACGTCTACAGGTAGTGGCTTCCGAAACGGTCTATCCTCTCCACAGCACTTGATGAGAACCTCCGCGCCCGAGTCCTCCGTGGACTCATATCTTTGGCTATCTTGATGATATTTATGCCACTCGTCCCAATCGCGTTCCCATCGTCGTCCTTCGAGGTCAAAAACCGAAACCTCAAAAGACGAGGTCTTTGGTTTGGTGAGGGGCAGCTGCGAGATCTCGTGCCACGTGCCAGTGTCTGGATTGAAGAATGGTTCCAAATCGTCTTTTGCACCCTTCTCGTTCTTCATGACGGAAATGGCGGTAGAGGTAGGGAAGACACCATCGAACTCCCAATAGAGTCGCTTGGCGGCGGGAGTGTAAATGACACGTCGAACTCCTGCGTTTTTAAGTTCTTTGAAAGAGAGGAAGGGAGGCTCTTCCAATAATTTGGAGAGGCCCATTGTGATGTAGGATGATTGAGGTTGCGATTGGTTTGGTGTGCAAGCGGATTTGGAATGGAAAAAGTTTGTGTGCAAGGTAAGACAGAGCGGATAGGTAATTAAATACTTGAGAGGTGTCAATGCCAAGGCTAGAATTGTGGCCTGTACGGCAAGGTAGTAGTAAGTGACGCAGGCTGCATGGTACACATGCAGTGTAGTCTACATTAACAAACCCTTGAAAGTTGTTAGCGCCGACCCCCATTCCCATCCGACTGTGTGGGGCTATATCAATGGGGAGCCAAGACGAACCAAGACACCAGATTGCGCGTGCCGTACAATTAGCACTAAATACTATTACCCGAAGGCGCGCTCGAATATCGCAAAAATGATACCCGAATGAATACCGTAGAAACTCGCGAAATTCGCTATAGCTAATCTCCTCATTGAGCGCCGGGCAGGGTAGAACGCGGCTGTTACGCGTTAGAGGGTACGTGTTACCGGACTGGCAGCCGTCACATCAAAAGAAGCGATTTGGTTGCGACGATTATTACAGGAAATGGACGTCCAGTTCCCAACAGCAACCATCATTTATGGCGACAATCAAGGGGCTCTGTCCCTAGCGAAGAATCCCAAGTTCCATGCCCGCACTAAACATATCGACACACAG